>SNQJ01S0272644.1:0-11609 GCA_010110895.2 Picea sitchensis
TTGGGAGCATCATTTTCAGTTGGTTATTGGGTGTCGATATCTTCTGTGTGGAGTTCACATGAGAACTTGGACACGAGACCCTGGTTTACAATGACGATTGGACTACTTCAACATGGTAGCTTTGATTTCTCAATGGGACCCTAGTTTTGTAGTCTACTTCATCACTATGGTTCACACTTATCCATGGGACCCTGGTTCTCTAGTCTAGTTCAGCACTATGGTCCACACTTATCCATGGGACCCTGGTATATAGTTGTACATGAAGCGTTGAGAACAACGCTTTCATAAGGGGGATGGAATGTAAGGTAGCTAGAGATAATGTAAGGTAGGGGGGGGCATAGGGCCCATAGTGATAATAGTGGAGGTCATTCAATGTAAGGTGGACTAGGTCCACTATATTATTAAATAAGACCCACTATGGTAGTTAGATATAATAAATGGGTAGTTAAATATAATAAATGTAAGATGACTTCTTAGAAGGTTCTACTTCTAGAATATTTATTCTCTATAATGTTCTTAGATGATGGTAGCACCATATAAAGGGGTTCAAGAAATGTAATGGGACATGAAGAGAAATATTGTATTTGGATCTAAAGTACAATAGGAGGATGCCCCCTCGAAGAGGCAAGTGAACATGGGAGGATCCCTTCCATAATATTATCCATTGTATGGTGTTTCCCTACCTCAAGGGTTTGATATAATAAAGTGTGATATCATCTATATTGTCCTTTGGATCTATTGTGTATTCAACATTTGTGGTGACTATATTTGTATATCTATTCAGGTACATTACATTTTCAATTGCTACAAGCCTTGTATTTTTTAGCTTTACTTTAAATTTAAAAAAAAAAACCATTTACTACTTAACCTCCAAAAATAATTATTTACTAAAACAACCACATTATAAATACATTATAAAGGTGATTCATATACTCCTATGATTCATATGAGTTATTTTTATAATAAATAAGTAAAAGTAGAGTTAATGTTTCAATTTAAAATTATAAGCTGCTTTTCAATCTTTGTTTCAAATTATAGATTGTTATTTTCAATTCCCCATCAAACATCATGGTTTTCTCCCACCCAATAAAACTTAGTGCTAATTCTACATGAAAATACAAAGAAGTATTTCAATCCATCAATGCATTCTAAAATATCTAAAGTATGATGGTTATCGTTGGGTTAATCAATTTTGCAGGTAAAAGCTTCTTGGAGAGTTTTTCCTTCTTATAGTTTTGTGCCCTTACCCTAAGGGAAATTTACAATCAAGTTATTATTAAAACCCAATAAAAAAATGGAGGTGGTTATCAAGTGGACAACAAGTTCGAAAGGTGTTTGTCCAGTGAACTTTTCTTGGAGCTCGACATGAATGAGAACGATTTTTTAACTATACTAACATTATTTGATCGAGTCGAGAAGAGGGAATTTGACAAGTGGTTATTGAGGATAGAGAGAGTGAACAAGGAACTACAATTTTCCCAGTATTAGGTCCTTTTTTGTATGAATTTATCAACAGTTTATGTATGAATTTATCCACATAGTCGAATATTGAAAAAAATAAACAAACCATAGATTCCCATAGGCTGAATTATATACAATTAGATATTTTAGATATTTTATGTATATGTTAATTCTTCCTAATTGGATAAATTTGGAAATCAATTAGGTAAATTTGGAAGTAAATTATTAACTAAATTAGGTAAATGTGAAAAAGTAAACAAGAAAATGTAAGTATTCAAAAATATAAGGAAGTTATGACATGAAATCTAGTTCATTGATTTGGGAGGACTATGCCAACATCAACCATAAGATTATGATTCTTAATTAAAAGATCATTAATTGTGCCAATTTCCAATAGGTGTAAGCACTAACTATTTCAAAAGTAAGTCAACATTTCTTCTCTTTCTTTCTTGATTAAGGGATTGTCATTGTCCAGAACACTCCTAAGGATTAATGTTTGATTTTCAACTTTAAGTTTACATAAACTTGATAATAATGATCCATTATTTACTTTAGCATGGGGTTTTAAGTGCGGAGATCTTTTATTTTTTTCGGCAGGGTTTAAAGTTTAAGAGTGAACTCTATCTTCAAGATAAATGGTTATTCAGTGGCTTTCTTTGATGGTGCTAAGTTTAAGAGTGAACTCTATCTTCAAGATAAATGGTTATTCAGTGGATTTCTTTGACAGTGCTTCAGTGGAGAGAGGTATCATTGCAAAGCAGTTAGATATACAATACATCCAGCTGATAGGCGATTCCAAGATAGTAACTGATTGACTCAATAAAAAAAGAAATCTTCAAGCCATAAATATTGAAGGTTGGAAAGGCAAGATTAGAGAACTGATTTAATCATTCAAAAGTATATATTTTCAACATATATTCAGGAAAGCTAATGTGGAGGCGGACAAATTATCGAAACAAACCTTATCCACTACATGTGGTAGACTGACATATACTTCTTGGGACTAGGAGAATGCCGAAACAACTTTTCATTTTGACATTTTAATGCTTTATCAGGCCCAATGGTTGGTTATTTTTTCTGTTTGCCGTGTACACTTTGATAGGAAGTATGTCAAAGTACTTTCTTCTATTTGATCAGCAAGTTCAAGATGAATCTCTTCATGTTTAATAGTGAACTGTCGAAATGTAGTAATTTTGTATATGAAGAAAGTTGGATAGGAAAGTGATATTAACGTCTAATATATTGTAGATGAAAAATTGTATATTAATATAATTTGTGCAATTTTTTGAAAAATGTGTGCAGCGTGGTTTTAACGCCGATATTCACCAGCCGACTTTGCGGCTGTGCTAGTTAAGGAATTGGCTAACTATTTTTTTTTGTAAATAAGAAGTATATATATTAAGAACCTTCCAGAACTGAAGTAAAGTAGCAAAATACAAAGATAACCATGCTGAGGTTACTGGACTGCCCCAACAAAGGGGAAACCAGTCTAGCTAGCCTATGAGTCACCATAAGTAGTATAATAGGCTAAGAAAAAGGTAATAGACAAACTGTTTATTATCTAAGACTTGAAGACTGACAAGACTTGAAAAACACTATAGACCTAGACACCTGGTGAATAGTCTGGCCACGTGGCGTGGAGGTCCTCTGTCCAAGGCTCCTCCTCAACATACGTTGTCTGGTCTACCCATAGCCTTCTAGCTTTCACGTCGCCCGCAGTTGCATCAACGTTGCCCTCTCGCTCAAACTTCTCCCGTTCCATTTCTGTTGAGCGTTGCGCCTTGTCCTGACCTTCACTTGTAGCTGCACCGGGCTCCTCCATTGGAGTTTCGACCGGGTCCGAGGAGAAAGATTCATGCATGGAGGAAAGATTCTGAAGAAATACCTCCACCTTGTCATCTGTATCTTTTAGGCGGTAATGGAGATCCTCCACCCCCTGGCGGATTCCAAAGACCAGATCATGAAGGATAGCCAGGCTGTCTCTGAACTGCGCACTATTGAAGGAATCAGTGAATTGTTGTCCGGCCTCCCTAGGCTTACGGTGAAGAGAAGGTTCGCAGCCTAAGTTTCCCAGAGGGTCAAGGACTGGCGCGGGGGCAGTGGGATTCACCGGAGGGTCAAGAAGGTGCCGCAGGAGTGAGCCTAGAGACCTGGGGACTATTGCCATACAATTGAACTGCGAGTTCAGCGGGATGTGAGAGGAAGCCGAGAAGAGCTCAGACTGAAGGCGGGGGGAGGAGCAAATGGAGGGCGAGTTGGGAGGGGAGATTGAGGGCCGAAGAGGCTTCCAAGGAGAGCCCCTCCTCGGTCTTCCCCTTGGACGCGTCATAAGGTGCCCAGTGCGACTGGCTGAGGAGATTAAGAGCACCCGATGAAGGTGTATGGTTGGGGGGTGAGCAGGGGCAACATCGAACCAGAGAATTCGAGCAGGGTCAAGCCATTGTTGCAAATGAATGAGCCCTGCGGGAAGCAAGCGGAGGCGAATGACCATCATTGTGAACCAAACCATACAAAAGCGCCAAGAAGGAGAGAGGGCTTCGAAAATGCCCCTTCGCATCACGGTAATGGCCATTTAATCGCAGAGGAGGGTGGCGGGTTGTGGCACGAGCCCATCACGTGGCTCCATGCCTCGGTGGCTGGTGCCTGCTCCCGTCATATGCCACGTTGGTCGCACTAACACCCCATCCGGGGGGACATCCACCATTCCGGCTTTGCGGATACACTGCTGGAGGATAGGGTGATCCTGATCCCGGTCTGAATTACACTGGAGTTCTGGTCCTCTCCAGTTGGTACCCAGATTGGCCAATTCGTCCGCAACTCGATTCGCCTTCCTCCTGATGTGTGCAGGAATGATAACCTGATTTGGATGCATTAAACCTATGATGATCTGTAGGCCGTGTGATAGTCTCCAGCTGGGCGATATGCTGTTCGGATTTGCCCCATTTAAGATTCTACGTAGCAAGCTGATGATGACTTGAGAGTCCCCCTCGACGAGTATCTTGGTGAAATTATTTTTGATGGACAATTGCAGTCCTTTGATAAGACCCCAGAATTTTGTTGCATTGTTCGTCGAATGCCCGAGGGGGCCTGCTCCTATGACTAGGATGTGCCCATGATGGTTACGGAAGACCACTCCATAGCTTGCATCTCCGGGATTTCCCTTAGAGGCTCCGTCAAAATTGAGCTTGACGAAATCCTCTGGGGGAGGAGACCAAAGGGAGGGGCTTCTCGGAGGGATGGTGGGAGAGGGGGAGGGGAGAGCCTGAAGAGAGGGGAGAGGTGTCCAGTGCCGGAGGATGGGGAGCTCAAAGGGGGAGCAAGTTAAGTCTGAGTTGGTCCAATTCCGTAGGTGGAGAGTTTCCAAGATGTTGCATTGGCACTGACGCCAGCATTGTTGCCACGGGAGAGAGATGTTTCTGAAAAATCTTTTGTTCCTTTCTTTCCAAGTTTGCCGAAGGATAAAGTCGGGCAGAAGTTGCCAGATACGATTGAGGAGGGGAGAGTGGAAATCCTGATCCATCCAGTTCGTAATGGTTTCGAGGAAGCTATCTCTGAGGCGGTCCGAGGTGCGCATGATGAGCGCTACTTGATCCCAGATTTGAGCTGTGTAAGGGAAAGTGTTGAGGAGATGGTTCATGGTTTCTTCTGCCTCTCCGCAAAGTATACATAAGGAGGGTACTACGAAGCCTCTTTTCAAGAGGTTGTCCCAGGTTAGAATGCTTGAATGTGAGACCAGCCATAGGAATAGAGTGATTTTCGGCTAATGCTTAAGATTCCAAATATTTTGCCAAACTTTCGAAGCTGGGAGGGGGTCTGATTGAGTTTTAATTTGATAGGCTTCCCGCGTGCTAAAGGAGCCCTGTGGTCTGTATCCCCACCGAAGAATATCTTCTCCTACAATTATGGGAATTTTCCGTTTAGCCAGCTCTTCTTGCAAAGGTGCCAGATCGACATGCACCTCCAGGTCCATGCGTTCCCTATCCAAATGCCAGCAGCACCAGGTGTCCTCTGTGGGATTGTTTTGCCAGTAGTCCGCTATTTTTGTCAGGCCTGCCCGTGTAGCTTGGGTGCAGATGTCACGGGCCCAGTCCTCAGCATTCAGAGCCGGCCACTATTGCCAGGAATCTTGCCAGAATAGAGCTGTTTCCCCATTACCTATTTCCCAGAAGGCATGCTGAGTAACCATCTGTCTATTCTGCTTTGCCGCTGTCCAAATCAAGGAGCCCAGGTTATCCCCATTCCATCGGATTAGGTTCTTCTCTGCCATATTTGGAGCGTATTTCTTCCTCCAGAGTCTAGCCCAAAGATCTTTGGGATTTTTTAACCAACGCCACCAAATTTTGGCACTAAGAACCTTGTTCATTATAAAGGGATCTCTTAATCCCAGTCCTCCTAGTTCTTTGGGTCGACAGAGTTTGTCCCAACTAACTAGTTCTATCTTCTTCTCTTTGTTGACGCCTTTCCAAATGAAGTTTCTTTGTAGGCTTTTGATGGTTGTGAGGACGAACTTTGGGGCCGTCGGCGTGGAAAAAGCATAGATCGGAAGGGCTTGAAGAACGGCTTTGAGCAGAATGAGACGACTGGGAAGGTTTAAGGCTCTAAAGGTCCAGGAGGAGAGCCTTTTGGAGAAGGAAGACAAAAGGTGTTCCCAGGAGGAATTCCGGAGGGCATTGTCAATCAAGGGAATGCCAAGGTATTTGGATGGAAGGGAGCTTCTGTTGAAACCAAGGATATCCGAGATGTGGCGCTGGATCTGAGGGGGCGTGTTGAAAAAAAATATTTGGGATTTATCCTTGTTACAGTCCAGACCTGAGGCATCCAAGAAGGTTTGGAGAATCGCCTAGAGAGAGTTGGCTTCTCGGACAATAGGGTTGCCCATTAAGAGAGTGTCATCCACAAATTGGTTGTGCGAGATAGGGGGTGAGATGTCGTGCAGGGGTAAACCCGTCAGAAGGTTGTTTTCCAAAGTTGCATGAATGGAGCGACTAAGTCCTTCGGCCATGATTATGAAGAGGAAAGGGGACAGGGGGTCACCCTGTCTAGTCCCTCTTGAGGGGGAGAAGGGTCTCGAGGGGACACCATTGATGAGAAGAGAAAAGAAAGCTGAGGAGGTTAAATTTAAAATCCAAGTTACCCAGTTTTGATCAAATCCAAAGGCTAGAAGCATGGCTCGCATATACTCCCAGCTTATCTTATCAAAGGCTTTAGAGAGGTCTAATTTGAGAAGCATACCTGGGGTTTTGGTCCTCTGCAAGGAGTGAATTACTTCATGAGCTAAGATGACGCTATCTAGGATTTGTCTGCCCTCGACATAGCTAGATTGCTCTGGGGATATGATTGTTGGTAAGATCGGCTTGAGTCTTTGGGCTATTACTTTTGTAAGGAGTTTATAGATGACATTACAGAGAGCTATAGGCCTATACTGCTTGGGCCGATGTGCCTGCCCCTCTTTGGGAACTAAGGCTTGAAAAGTGGCATTGAGAGCCTGGAGGACCTTTCTAGTGGCTCTAGAGTCTTCCAAAATTTCCCAAACCTCTGTCCTGATCATCGGCCAACAATAGTGGAAAAAGTCGTTAGTGAAGCCGTCAGGACCAGGAGCCTTGCACTTAGGGGTGTCCTGAAGTGCGTGATCTACTTCCTTGATTGTGAAGGGTCGGAGAAGCACTGCGTTTTGCTCCTGGGTTACGAGGGAGGGCACATGCCTCGTGATCTTATTGATTGCCTCATGTCTATCTGGGATGGGCTTTGTAAGGAGATCTTGAAAGTACTCGATTAAGGTTTTTTCCATGTCAGCATGGGAGTGAATGGTTTCCCCTTCATCTGAGATGAGATGCATGATCTTATTGGAGTACCTTCTCTGGATAGCAGTTCGGTGAAAGAATTTGGTGTTGCGTTTCCCTTCCTTGAGCCATTGAATACGCGACTTCTGTTTCCATAGGATCTCTTCCTGTCTTTTCCTATCTTCCATCTATTGATTCACTCTTATTTCCTGGGCTTTTAGCTCATCTGTTAGCCCTTTCTCTCTGATCTGATGTTGAATCTCATCCATTTTCTCTGATAGTTGTTTTTGGGAGTCGAAGATGCTGCCAAAGGTATGCTTATTCTAGAGTTTAAGCGTTTGCTTCAGATTCTTTAGCTTTTGTTGGAATCTATACATTTTGGATCCATGAGGGATCTCTGCCTGCCACCACCAATCTTGAATATTTGTTCGGAAATCAGGGTGATCTAGCCAGAACTGTTCAAACCGAAAGGGTTTCTTTCCAGGTGTGGTTGGGACATCCACCCATAGTTGAATGGGCCAGTGATCTGAACCAGAGAGGTTCAATATAGTGGATTCCATTGCCACACCGTCCATCATGAGTGATTCTGAAATGAGGAAGCAGTCTAGTTTGCAGGCGATTTGATGTATTCCTGTTCTTTTGTTTGTCCAGGTGTGAATTTCGTTGCTGGCCTCCAGATCGATGAGATGAAGATCATCTATTAGGATGTTGAATTCGCAGGAGTCTCGATCCAGTCGTCTTGATCCTCATTTTTTTTCCTTCAGGCTGCGGATGATATTGAAATCACCGCCAACAATCCATCTATTATACTGTGTAAGGATGGATATGTAACTCAGGCTCTTGAGGAAAGCCTTCTTATCCCTTGGATTGGCCAGGCCGTAGACACTGGTCAGATGTCCGGGCTTGTTTGAGCCGATGAGCCTATAATCTGCTATGATGGACCATTTGGTTGTGCGAAAGTTTTCCATCAGCACAACGTTGGTGTTCTAGAGGATAGCCAGTCCTCCAGCCGTTCCTGTGGCATCGATTGAGGCCGCTCCCCCTTGTCGCCAGTAGTAGGGAAGTAGCCTGTCCATTTCTTCTGAGGTACATTTTGTTTCCTGTAACAATACAACGTTTGGTGTTTCCACTAAGATCAGTTCTCGTAGCATTTTTTGCTTGCTACGTCCGTTGAGGCCTCTGATATTCCAAGATATGATCTTCATAATGACGGGGGGGGTGGGGAGAGGAGGGAAGTTGTCCGAGATCAGGTGGATCTGGCCTGAGTTTACCATGAAGTTTCCTATTTCTTGTATGAGCTTGTTTGTGGATTTCCTTCCTCTTTTCTTTTCATCTTTTTGAGCTTTATTTGGGTTTTTTGACTGACTGCCTTGGATTCCCAGGGCTTTGCTAGCACGGGCTGAAGACCCTGCGGAGGAGTTGAGAAATACTTTGTGCACCTTCCTCAGTTGATCCCTGGGTATGGTATAGAGTTTTTGATGCCGATAGGCATGCTCAAGGTGATCCAGATCCACCTCGGCTAGGTCTTGCTCCTCTAACTCCATTTCCTCGTCCCCATCTTCTATCTCCTGCAAGTCTGGTGGATCCCGAGCCAAGCCCAGGGGAGGGAGATCCGGTTCCTTACTTTGTGGGGGTCGTTCAATACTTTGGCCTACGGTCTGGGGTTCATTGCGCAGGGATGGTACATTCGGGTTTGCATGGGTTGTGGGGTTTTCTGGTTGATCTTGTAAAATTGTGAACTTATTGCTGGTAGAGGGATCTTTACTTACCTGAGTCGGTTGTTTTTTGCCTCCCTGGCAGCTTCTCCCTGCTGGTTGTACGAAGCCTTCCTTGTCTTTGCCGTTTTCTGGGTTCCCTTCCTTGTGAGCCGTATTGAGAGGGCATTCTCTGAAGAAATGACCATGTTCGTGGCATTTCCTGCATCGGAAAGGAATGTGTTCATAGTCAATGGTTTGGGACCAGTCCTCGTCATGATACTCCAGCGTGATGGATCCTAGGAGCGCCTTAGCTATGTTCAGATAAACACAGATTCGCGCGTATGATGTGTAGCGCCGCTGCTTGGTGGCTTCGGAGGACTTAACGTAGATGCCAATGGTATTGCCAATGCCTGCTAGGACCTCTTCCAGCTAGAATTCCTGGGGAAGAGAGTATCGTCTAATCCATACCGGTGTGTGGGTAAAGTCCTTTTCGGGGCTGAACTTTTCTGTCCACAATCTCAAGAAGAGTCCAGCGGAGTTGTAGAAGTATGGCCCTCCATCAAAGATGCGATTTCGATCTTCTAGGTTGTGGAGGATGATTGTGAAGAACCCTTTGGAACCCAGTTGCAGGTCATAGTGACCTTTTGGTTTCCACCAGTATTGTATCCATTTGACCAGATCACGCTCAGAGGGCCAAAGCCCTAAAACTTTCCTACCAAGGTATTGTTTCACATGTATTGTTTCTGCTCTTCTATGCGTGGCGAGCTTATGACATATTTTGGGGCCTGTGGTGCTTGTGGAATGCATTTACCCGGCATCCAAGGGGCTGAGGCTTTTGCAGGGACAGTCTCCTTGGCTGGATCGATATCCATTTCCCGATAAGGTCCCTTCTGCTAGAAGCGTCGCGCGCATGTCTGGAGGCGTCTCAAAAGTCGGCCTTTTCGTTCCTGCTGCAGCATTTTCATTGGCCGTGATTTGACTGTAGGAGACGCCAGTCGGCGCCCCCTCCCTGCGATTCATGAGCCCCTGCGGGGCAGCCATCGAGTGGGCACAGTTCGTGGTGGCTGAGAGGCCCTAAACCCTAATTGCAGCAGAGGTTTCTTCTAACTAACATAATTGGCTAACTATTTTAATCGGATAACATCTACGACATTAATTAATCGGGACAACGCTATCACCGAAAGGGTTTGATGAAGAATACCTAGCAAACTTTTAACAAAGTTAGTTTTCGTGTCAGATATTATTGTTAAGTCGTTTCAGTTCCGAGCAACACCGAAAAAAAAAATTCGGATGAACTAACCCATTAGATTAATATGAAAGGTGTTAAAACTTCTTGTTTGATATCAAATTGTAATAATGGCCGAAATTGTATTGCACAGTTTGCCAAACCATTCGAAGAACGAAAATTTTCGATGTTCGAACAAATCGTATGTATCCTACAACTATATCTCGTCTGCACGAGATTGAAGCACAAACTATACCGAAATAAAGAAAGATTGCATTTATTACATGCCACCGGTAGTTTCCAATCCTCATGCAGCAGAAAAATCGCCATTAAATAACATGCTTTGGCTTATAAAGTCTCTATTCATATAATTCTGCAGCTGGCTCGCATTCCAGGGATCATCATACACTGCAATCTGTTGATAGTTTTGGAAGTCGTCCTCGAAATGCCAGTTTTCACCAAGGGATTTCAGATCCAGGCTGGCCAGTAAATCCTTGGAAGTTTCCTTCGTAGATAGACCGTCTTCATCATTCATGTCCAGAACGGGTTTCGGTGGAATGCCCAGCTCGTCATCTGAAGCTTCCAGCAGATAACGCAGATCAAACCCAAAGTCCGAAGCTACGGTTTCGCCTTCATGGCCTCTAGAAATATCGGTGGCCGCCAAATTATCCCCAGAATTGGAGGAGGAATACGAAGAGGAACATGTCGGGGCAATCTCTTCTTCTAGGCTTCTCATGAATCGGATTACGAGCTCCTCGCTGGGAGCGAATGTTTCTTCTTCGTCGTCAGCTAACGTTTCGTGAAACTGTAGTATATGAAGAAACCGGTTGTTTTCTTCGTCGTGGATGCGTTTCTGTAACTGGACGTCATTGTGATCCGGCAGAACCCCGGGCTCACGGTCGCGTTTTCTGAGCGGCGCCTCAGTCATGATTGAGAGACAGCCCAGAGTTTTGAACACGGAACAGAAAGGTGTAGCAGAGAAGAGACGCGACGAGAGGAGGATGACAGTTCGTCTGCAGCCAAGAACTGCTCTGTCCTGCTATTAAACGATAGCAGAGCGTATACGATAGCAGCGGATAGCGGAATTGACTATATATAGGTACGATCCATGGCATCTCAACTTTTTCTGCTAGAAGCAAGGCAATATTAGTATATCAAAAGTACGGGATATTTGACGGAAGAATATGGCATGGAAGGGGCATGGCAATTAAAAAATGGAATATTAAGGAAGTCCGGAGACGGCAGGCATGATTCCTCCCGTCCACCATCTCCCGCTAATTAAATATGGCTAAAGATATCTACATCACTACAAAGCTATCCATTTTTAAATTCTGGAAAGCCTTTCGGAGGACAAATTCCAGTCACGAGCGCTAAAATGTCTGCATCACGACAAAGCTGTCCATTTATTTTATTTTATTTTGGAAAGCCTTTCGGTGGACAAATTCC
>SNQJ01S0272645.1:8563-20172 GCA_010110895.2 Picea sitchensis
TACAATAACCACATCCATCAAGACACTCTTGACTGGGACCTGAGCCAGGGTAACAACCAGATCTTTTATCATTCCCATACATTTAACCTTTCTGGAATCGAAAGAGTACAGATCTCCATAGGGTCTAGTGATCTGGAGGCCCAACCTCTCCATTATAATTTTGGGCATAACATTATGTGAAGCTCCGGAGTCTAACATGCAGTTATGTAGCAACTGGTCATGTATATTCAGGGTGATATAAAAAGGAGCGATGTTGTCCTTGGATCCCTCAAAATGGGGACCAAAGGTGATGTTAGGCCTGTCATCTTCTAGGTTGATAACATCAGAGTGACTTTCGGGCTCATAAACACCCATCACTTTGGCAATTTGCTTGCGATAAGTTGGGTTTTTCGCTAATTCTACCAAAGGAATCGGTATCTTAATTTTAATTAATTCATTTTCAAAATTGTAAGATGGATTGGTCTTGTCCGTTTCTTTGGTCAAGACTTCTGAGGTTTTTTCCTCAGATTTGTTTGTTTGAATTGATTTATCGCCTTTGGCCTTAGTCTCAGATGTAACTTTATCTATCGGCTCTGTTTCCTTTGTTTGTGTTTCGGCTTTTCGTACCTCAGACTCTTGAGTCTATGCCATCTTGACTTTATTGCTGGGTAACAATGCCTCTTCCAAAGGAGGTTCATGAGGTTTATCCCTTGGCAGGATTTTCTTAGGTTGGTTAGTTGCGGTGGGCTTATTTTTTGATCTCAGATTGTATCTGGGTTGAAAATCAGCAGCTATCATTTCTATTTCTGGTTGAGACAAGCAGAGGTCATTATGATCACCCTCTTCTTCTTCGTTAGGTGTTTGAGGGGTATTTAAAGATGTCTCATAGTCTTCCCTAGTCAGAAATGGCTGCGAACACTCATCACCGAAACATGCAACTTCATCTTCCAGATCTTCAAAATCTTGGAGGTCACTTGCTCCTATAAAATTTTCGTTTTTTAGTGGAGCTTGTATTTTTTGATCCTCATTCTTTATTTGTCTCTGTTGAATTTGGGGATTTGGGTTTCTCCTGAAGTCCCTTTTGTTAGAAGAATCAGCTTTAGCTTGATCCAACTCCATCCTAGAAATTTTGTTAGACAGATCTTTAATTACTCGGGCCATATCATCCACTCTGTCATCAGTGTATCTATTCGACTCGGAAGGACCAGTTGGTTCCCTATAGCATCTATTATCACGGTTGACTGTCTCTATTTTTGCCTTCATCTTACCTGAAGCCATCATATTGGATTCTATCTTGACTGCGTCGTCTTGCATTCTATTCAATGTGTCTCCCCTTCTTTCTCGTAAAAGTAACACAAAATCGGGTTCGAAAGCTCCCGCAAAAGTTACTTTGGCTGAGGGCTCAGAAGGTTGGACAACCGTTGGAATTTTGTTGTAAAGTTTGTTAAATCTCAGAATGAATTCCATAACGGTTTCTCAGTTCTTTTTCTTTAAGGACCCAAATTTGGTAAGGTAATACAAGTGATCCTTTCGCTCTCCCCATTGTCTGAGGAAAGCATCTTCCAATTCATTATATGTCAGAATCGAAGCGGCGGGAAGGCTCCAAAACCAAGTTCGGACCTGTCCTTCGAAGGTCTGGACAAGTAATCTCGAATAGACATCCTCATGCACAATACCGCATATGTCTGCGAACTAGTCAAAGAAGTTTATGTGCTCGGTTGCGGTTAGATCTCCCTCTCCAGTGAACTTAGGAATATTTTTGATGTAATTGTCAAGTAAGTCATGGAGGGGAACGGGTAAAACCAGGGGAGCGTACCTCGCTGCAACTTTTGCAAATACTCCGGGAGGAGGGACATTTGGATTTCCTCCACCACCTCCTCCGCCTCCGACGCCCGCCATCGACTTAGGATTAAAAAATGGGGGGGTAGCAGACTCTTTTGAATCAGGTGAAAAAGGTAAGTTCTGATGAAGAAAGGATGGTATGTCAAAAGATAACGATCTTTCCAAAGGACCCTTTCCCTTGTTTATAGATGGGAAATTTTGATGTGGCTCACTGCTAAAATCTGAGTAGTCTGCTTCCAGATCTTTGGTATCAGACAGAGGGTTGTGGGAAGTAAGAGGTTCTGAAGGACATTTAGTCTTTACTAGTGGTTTTTTGGGTTTGTTAACTGAAGCAGTTGCCTCTAATGACCCTCTCGCTTTTAAAATTTTCTCAGGATTATTGACAGGTGTAATGAGCCTGCCACCCGGGTTCTGTCTGGTATGCCTTCTACCAGACGCCAGTTTGTGTTTCAGTGGAGTCGCCAAGTGAAAGATTTAAAAAGCCTTAAAACTGTGTGCACTCTATGTTCACTATCAAGGAGTAACACTATCAACGAAATAGTTTGTTGTTCTCCCAGGGAAAAGATTTTGTAACTTCGGTCCCCAACAACGGCGCCAGAAAGATGTTGTTCCTGAGTCTATACTAAGGCTTAAAGTACAGTGTCAAGGCATCCGAAAGTATACAAAGGTTGATACAAGATTATATTAACCTTCGATAAGAGAAACTAGAGAAGATTTCTGCGTTCTCGTCGTCTAGCTTCCAACTGCTCTTGAGCAGTTATGTCACGCTCAATGGTTGCCCACGATTGTTCCAATTCATCCCGGGTGTTCGCGGTTTTAAGGATTATGTCTAAGAGATTTAAAGCGATATGTATTTGGATAGATAATCCGGGTTGAATATTGGGTTGAGTTGCTGCGGGAACGGTCATTGAGTAAGAGTTCCAGTATGGAAATGGTTTTTTTTAAAGAGATAATTTTGTTGTTCCAGTTAGGACGAACTAAAGAGAAATTTTTACATGAAAGAACGAAATAAGGATGAAAAATGAAGGCCCTTTCCTGTAACTGTGTTGTTTCCTATAAAATAACGTGAGATGGGAGAAAACATTAAGCTATAGATGACGCGAAGTTCCTGTCAGTGGAAAACTCACGTATATACAGAAGAAACAGTTAACATAAACATAATTGACTTAGTGTAAATAAACATAAAATTTTGTAAGTGTAAATTGGTCTTACACCCGCTAATAGCTGGTGCAGAGGAAAGACAAGAGACAATTACATGAAAAGATGCAAACCTTTCCCCATAGTAGTGGTCGTACTAAATTACAGTGATACACATCAATTATGTAGAGTGGTCATACTAAATTACAAAGAAGCACATCAATTGCAGAAAATGAAAAAGAAATAAATTTGAACATGACGAACAAACTTTGCAAACAAATGACAGACCCAGAACCTTCGTGATTGTTTGTATTAACTCCCTTTGATGTAAAAATCTCTTATGCTTAGTTCCCAAAAAAGTCCCCTTTATCTCTCTTCTTCTTTGTGATGTATTTTATACAAAATTTGCCTCGGGTTCAAGAGCCACCATTCCATCTGTCCCTATCCATTTTTTCAAAAAGGTGCCAGGTGCTTGGTTTTGCTTAGATTTAATACATATGATACATTTGTCCAAAAATGAAATACAAGTTGTTAAGGTTTTGTATTGACAGTTGGGGGGAGCGAAAGAACTCCATTTAACCGATTCTATCTTTGAGAAGTTCTAGGTGCCTGTCCTCACATGGTTTCAGTGTACGTGATACACTTGTCCACAAACTAGTTCACAAGTTGTGAAGGCTCGGCATGACAACGAGCTTCGGCTAAATATCATTCTCGTGCCAACTGTGGAAGATTATCATCTACTTGTATATCAACGAGTTCAAGGGTTTAAGCCAAACCGGCTTGTTTGAATCAAATGTTTATCGATTTGAGCCGGGTCCACCCTGTCCATCTTGGAAATTTCTGCTGAATTTCTCTCATTCTCCTCTTTATGTCGAGAGAAATCCGACCTATATTTATATACCACCCTAGCCAACAGAATGCCTCCAATCTCTATCCCGTATTTGCTCACCATTTATGGCTATTGATGGCCTCTTCTAACAAACTTGTCACATTCTGAGCCTGTTCCTTGCTTAAAGTAATATCCCGTTCCCAATTCTTTAACAAGACATTACCCCTAGTTTGTTCGGGTAATGGTGAGCTCGAGGCCTAAACCCTCGTTGTTGGTCACGCTATCATCAGCCTTTGAAAGCTTAATTCGAAAATCAAGG
Source organism: Picea sitchensis (assembly GCA_010110895.2). NCBI lineage: Eukaryota > Viridiplantae > Streptophyta > Pinopsida > Pinales > Pinaceae > Picea > Picea sitchensis. The sequence goes on from SNQJ01S0272645.1 coordinate 12,670, forward strand.
CTCCTTCCTTGTTAGTCAGGATTCCTGAGACGGTTGAATTAACAAGCTGCTCTCTCAATTTCTTAACTCAAGTTTTAGCGTGCTCCTTTTTAGCGTAAGAGATCCTCACCAATATCGGGTTGCCGGGATTTACCGGTCTCATGTCCATTTTTCTTTTGGTGGATCTCCAACCCAGCCCGCACCGTGTAATCATATCTCACGTCCCACCAGCCCGACCATCTCCGATTGTAGAATTCGCTTGTTCCGGCTTGGTCTTGTTGACTTCAATTTCCTTTTTGTTGGCCAATTGGGTGAACTCGATTTCTCATGCATTTGACTCCTCGTGTTTTCTCACGGGCCACCTCGCCTCAAGAGTCTTGATCGCATTTTTTGTTGAGTTGCCTTTTTCAACATTTCACTGAATATTGATTTTTCGCTATGACACTCCTAGCGCTCCCACATTTCAAAGCGGTAAACCTATCCTTTTTATTTCTCTCCTCGCCGTCATTACTTTGAATATTTTTATTAGTGGACTCTCCTCGATAAAAATTCTCGGCTTCACCACAGCCTCTTTTTGTCAGAGAAGAAATCATTAGGAGGGAGTTCCTCCTCAGCTCTTATAGGTCTTGGGGTTCTTCTCAAAAATATCCATCCCTTGCTAACGTCTCCCCGTGCTGACTGCAAGGGTGGGACAGAGGTGATGGGTTGTCCGACTGCTTTGTTGCCTTCACCGGGTGTGTCAGAAAGTGGATCTTGCTCTTTCGTATTCGGAGGTCTTTATTTCAGCCTCCTGGATTCCCGAAGCTCGTGGGTCATATTTTATTTCCACCTCCCGACTATGCTCCTTGGGAGGATCAATATCCTCTTTATATGTTTCGGGATTGTCCTCCAAAGACAGACTCTTCTTCTTTCTCTCGGGTTCTTCCCCGCTTCAAGGACTCTTCTCTTGCTCTCGACTTTTTCCTGTTTGAGATTCTCGCTCCCGACGCCTTTCGGATTAGAGGCCCTCCCCTAACTTCCTCGCCTCCTTTCTTTATCTTTTAGAAAAGTCCCAAACCTCCCAACACAACGGAAAGGCATCTTCTCCTATGTCCCCGAAATTTTTAGGATTAAGTTCGCCTTCTAAAAAGCGAGATCCGATTCTAAATTGTGACCTTCAATAGGACATCGGCCCCTCTAAAACATCATCCATATTACCATCTGCCCGAACCTTTTTAACCCACAATGTCCCAAATGAGTGCTTACGATCCCTCGAGGATCATGCTTCTTGTACTCAATGTAGGATAGGTCAAATCTTCCATATGTTCTACTTTTAGCATGTCCCAAATCTAATAATGAATATGAATTTAGCCTAATAGGGAAAGATGGCTTGTACCTTCATCGACGCCTTTGAGTTCTTTTGCTCACCCTACTAACGCTTGCCAAGCAATTCTCACACGGTGCTAGCTTGTCGAAATGAACAGCCGTAGTATGGAAGGAGGAACAGAGCTCTAACACTCTTTTAAATAAGAGAATTCTTCCCACGCACTACCCCGCAATATGGCTCTCGGATTCCTTTGTAATTCTATCCGAGATGGGGTAAGTAAAAGACCAAAATGACGCAAGCAATTCATTACCCAGCTAAAATCTCATAAATAAACTTTGTTTATGCTTATTTTCCCACGCCCATCGTGGTAATGAACATTCTCTCATGGCCTGGACTCCAAGCCCACTTTATTAAAGGAAAAGGTGTCATCGTGGGAGCATATTGCATCCATGATATATGCGACCGTGAACCGGGCCGGTTTCCCTACTGCCTTTTTCTCCCTGCATCGCGGATCCCGTTGAACAAATTATCGGAGAGCATTTTGCCCAATTGAATGAGGAAACTTATGCTACCCGAAAGATGAGAGGTACCTCCACTGGATGTAAAATGCGCGGTATCCTCCCATTTGAAAAGTCGACAAGTCATCATCACCACAATAAAAATCATTCCAACGGCGAAATTAATACACACCCTTGGTTATTTAGCTCAATGTCGCTAACGCTACACCCAAATATTAATAAAATAACTCGGCAGGTTCCGCCAAATTCCTTTGCACTCTTTCTCTTTGAATTCGACCAGAATTTTTGGCCATATGTATATTCGAATTTTGCTGGGATTTTATACATAGCCTGGATATGCTCACGCCTAAACGTCCATCATGGCCCGTCGGCTGTTCACGATAGTTCTCGTAGGCGTAGCTCGACGCATCCACCATCGATCATGTTGTAGTATTGGGAGAAACTGGTGGTGTCCGGTTATACTGTGTGTGCATCCCCTAATCGAACAATTGTATTGTAATTTTCCTTTGTATCTTTGCGTCGCCTTTCACAACATCAAGGTTATCGCCATTAGAACCTCGGGCTATCCCGCTTTATCAAGCCAATAGATTCCACTGTGTGGATAATTTGTTTTCACTCGGCCCGAGGCTTAAGTATCCGACGCATCCTATCTCCCTCGCGGTCGCAACCTCGACGTTTGCTTTTTCTACTCTCCTCGGTGCCATAGCTGAACCTTGTTGTTTTTCTCTTCTGCATTAGACCTGTATACATGCGTAAGTGAGTATCCTCGGGGGAAGGCGAGTTATTTGCGCTAATAAGAAATGTTTAAAAATAAAATGGAAATCTTGTATATATTTGAAAATCATGTACCTTTAGACGTAAATCTGTCAAATCGCGAATAAAACCGAATTTATTGAAAATCCGATCTTATTTTCTTCGCGGATTTACCCTAAATTCTCATTAATTTCATGAATATTGGGCAGCTTGACAAGTACTCGGGAAATGGAGAGAAAATAAATAAATACCTTGCGAGGTGTGCCAACCTTGAAGCACGAGCATATTTCATTTATAATTTAAAAAAAAAAAAATCTTAACGACTTGAAAACTTCCTCCCTTTTCGTTGCATCGCGAACTTTGCTTTTGTATTTTGACCTCGTGAACTCATGTAGATCGCGAGTTCCGATTTTAACATAATCAATGGTAATCGAGATTTGGTGGACCCTTAATGATATGATTAACTTTAATCGCCATATCATGATTCGGAAATTCGAAGACAAAATTTTTAGGAGAATGATAAGCCGAAAGTCATATCGCTGGCTGTGGTGATAATGAAGGCCGGAATTACAGAATGTTGATTAGCGACATTAATTAATTTATTGGTCATTATGTCACAACTGAATTGGAGTTTTGGACACCTTAACTTCGGGAAAGAAAATGCCGAGTGGTGATGTACCGAGAACCAAGTTTTAATCGTGGTTACTGTTTTAACCATTGGTTCTTGGCTAAGGTTACTGGAAATGTATTTATCGCTATTCCCTTTGGGCCAGGAACAGAAATTTAGGGCTCACCTAATGCCGAGAAGGCTGAAACCCCATCATGCTCCAATCAAGGGTTAAATTTGTTACCGTAGTCAATGCCTTGGACAAAAATTAGAAACGAGCTCGCATCCTCGCGACTCGGGACTTGTAAAAAAAAAAAAAAAAAAAAAAAAAAAAAAAAAAAAAAAAAAAAAAAAAAAAAAAAACAAAAAGGCAAACATATTGGCGAAAAATGGATCTTTTCTTTGAAAGTGAAAAAAAGCCTTGTTATTCAAACGATGAGATTTAAGAGTCTTATGATTTTTGAAGGAAAAGAAGAACAACTTTAAATGTCAAGTATCAAACGCCGAAAATTGCACGAGATGAAAAAAATGCTACGGCTCCAACATTTCTCTAAACAATTCTAAAGAAAATAGACGCTTTGTAATTGAAATACACCAAAGCAAGAGAGACTAACTCTTCAAAACCAAACAAAGCAAAAGTGGTTAAAGCAACTCAAAGGATGTCAAGGTATCAGGAATAGATTCAATATAGGCTCTAGAAAGTTCAATCCAGTCAGATCAAAGAAAAAACTGACATGGAGAAGGAAGGATGAAAACATGGATATGGTAGAGACCATTAAAAATTTGCGTATGATGTCCGGGCCATGTAAGTTGATAATGAAAGGTTTATGAGATCCAAAGAGCATCAATATGAATTCAACATGAATTTAATGCAGGGATTGAATTAAATAGAAAATAAATTGATAAGGAGAGTGGATCAAGCAAATCAGAAACTCACAAGTCTCCTGATGAGAGAATAAGCAGCCAAGTGTTATCATACATAACCATCACTCCCTGAGCAATTCCAATAAGAGGGAACAACGCAGTTGAAGTCCATCCCCCTCACAAGAAGCATAACACGCGGTGGATGAGCTACGAGGAGAAATGAACAACCAAGCCTCCTACATTTGATGGTGACTACAAGAAGGATGGAAGATGCAGAGACATGGTTGTTGGGTATGAGGGAAGTATTTTCATTGCATAATTATTCATCTCATAAAAAAGGAAGAATTTCCATCTCAACTCAAGGGAAACGATCCATGCGGAATCAGTTTGTGTAGGTGCAACACATTAAAGAGAAAAGTGTTACTTCGATGTGGAATTCAAGAAGTATTTGAGAAGAAATACTTGTTAAGAGATACATGACAAGAAAAAATGAAAGATTTTATTTGAACTCTAGTTTGGGAGTATGACCATATTAGGGATGATTTTAAGGATGGAAATTATATTAAAATTGTGAAACATGGGCTAACTTGCCAGTCCTATGCAAAATGTAAATTGTTTCCATTTATACTTTGTTAAAATATTTGAATTTCTAAGGGTTTTATATACTTTCAATAAAGTTTTGGTGTTTTTAAGGTAAAATAATTCTTATCTTATGGAATTTGGGTGAATGTTTTAGAAAAAAATGGAAATTAGCTAATCGCTTTTGGGAAAACCATGCAAAATTAGCCCAATTACTTAAATTTAGCCCCTTAAAATCATCTATGCTATAGATGAATATGAGAGAAGGTTTTCAGAAATCCATCAAGTATGCTTCATCAAGGCGATGATACACCACATTCATGGGTATTTGAGCGGGATTTCCACTATTTATCGAGAAAATACTCAGATGATGATCCCACCACATTGGAGGAGACCATAAGCAGAGAAAGGCATATATGATCAACAAAATCAAGGCCAACTTTCCAAAAAATCTTTGGAAGACAAAAAAAAATTCAGGTGGATTAGGAGGAAGAAGGGATCTGCTTACCCACTTTTAGAAATAACCCCTCGTGGAGAGTCAACTTCAGAGAACCAACCATTGAGACAGGGGGTCAAGGCCAAGGCAACCACCTATTCAATGTTGCGGTTGTAAAGGAGAACATATGTACATAGATTTTCCTCAAAGAGGTGAAAAAGCAGGATTGTTTATAATGTACAACAAGTTGAAACAAAGGAGGACATGGGAAAAAAAATGTACCAAGGATCTATGCAGCCCTGGATAATAAGAAAGTTGAGTTTCAATCGCACATTATTGAAGCGGAAGGTATGATCAACAACCAAACCATTGTTATTTTAATTGATCTGTGGAGCTAGTCATAGTTATATAGATCCCAGAGGGTGGAAAGTTTCCATTTTCCAAGAACTGCTATGGAAAATCTTGGTTGGCGCAGCTGGCTACTAAAGCCAAAAGAAAATTTAATGATGGTTAATACGTCAGATGGACATGAATGGGACCTAAACACTCAGGAATATACCGAACATTTTTCTTTAGGGTTCCTAAGGACTGCCTTAATTGGGATGGATTGGTTGGACCAACATCATAAGCATCCCTAGACCCGCTAAAAAGGAATTTACTTACATGGATGAGGAAGGGAACCTAAGGAAAGTGCAGGAATTCCTGCCATAAAAGAACTATCAAAGAACCTGCCATGTTTGAAGAAGAAGTTCAAGTTATAGAAAAGGGTACAAATATTTGCGCCCATATGGAAATACCCATAAGGTGCAAAATTTGAAGATCATGCAAGATCGGAATATTTTGAACAGGCCCAAGGAGGTACCGTGGACTACCCCCAAAGACAGATATTGATTTCTCTATAAATTGAATGCCTAGAGCAGCTCCAGTGCCAAATAATCCTTACAAAATGAGTACAATCGAGGTAAAGGAGCTAGTAAAATGAAGCCAGAAGACCTTCTCCAAGAAGGTATATATTCCTGCGTCACCAGTTCCCTGTCTATGAAGACTTAAAGATGGACATTTAATATTGCGGTATTGATTTTAGACAACCGGAATAAAGTGGATCAGAAAAGAACATGATTATCCTTGGCTGCTGATTTATGATCTCTTTGATAAATTGAAGGATGCAAATATACTAAAGATGGATCTCAGATCAGGATACCATTACGTAAGGATTAAAGAGGAAGATATCAACAAGACCAATTTCAGGAGAAGGTATGGTTAGTATGAGTTCACAAGTTGGTGCCATTTGGGTTGTCAAATGCACCATTGTTTTCTAAGGTTCTTAATGAATGGTGGTTTTCAAAGAATATTTAGACAAGTTTGTTTCAATACTACGACAATAAGCATTGTGTAATGGACACTAACTGATCCTCCTAGATCCACCTAGATCTAGAACAAAACACACCGTAACATGACGCTTCCTTAAGTTTTAAATATTGAATTTACTAACTAAAGAGGGATAGGTGACATACCGTTTAAACATCACTTCCTCTCACCATCGCTATCCTAGCTCCATTCCAACATTCATGTAATGATGATCCTGCAAAATAATGCAAGCAACCAAAGTGATAGCAATAGCATAAACTCGGTATAAACCTATGTATGTGATCAAGGAATCATACAATAAAACACAACAAGATTTATAGGAAAGAATCGTATTACTGTATCATATTAAATGTGAAAGAGAGATTACAACCATGGCCTTGATGTCGTAAGATCCCTTCCAACTGTCCTTTATTCCCCACACACTTTCACTCCAAGAATTCTGAGAGCATAGATCTGATAATATTCACAATCTATCTTGACAAAGTGGCTCATCTAGCCAAGCTAAAAATCTCCAAAACTCAACCCAATCCAAGCTAATCCCAAAAGCTCCAAAGGTAACCAAAGCTAACTTTCTCAATGAGAACTCCTCTCCTTTTATAAGTTGAAGAGGATAAGGTGAGGAGGTTAGGACGATCCCACTAAATCATGAAAGCGAGTAAGATCCAAACCATTTGGATGCCACCTCACCATAGAAGTTTCTCCTTCTAGAAGATTCGAGAAAACACTTGTTTTTCCCACGTGTAGGAATTCTTGCACCCTGCTTATAGAGAAACCTATGAACATATCGCACCCTAGAAATGGTACAACCTGCGAAAATTAGGCATTCTCACACCCTACCTATATAGCAACCTGCTAACTTCCTTTTTTACAGGGTTTTTACAAGGGAAAATGCAACTTCTTTTCTCATGAAAATTTCTTCTCTCTTCTTTCTTCAGGAAATCAGGCCACTGACCCCTCTGAAGGAACCAGATAGGTTTACATCATTAACATTCATAGGGATGATGAAAATAATGTGTAACATAGAGCCCCCCAAAGTATGAAGTTAGAACAGAGTGATAGCTGAAATACTTTGTCGAGTGTGTGTAGGGAACAA
>SNQJ01S0272646.1:0-11609 GCA_010110895.2 Picea sitchensis
ATATTTATTCATTGCTCATATGTTGATTGAAAGATAGTCTTAAATGCCTATGAAGTACTAACCCACTGCAAGCACGTTCTAGTCTTTCTTTGTTTTGTCTCGCAAACAGGTGCATCATCAGTGGCTTCATTCTTTGACTATCTTCTCTTGGGCAGCAATCTGTGGAAGGGGTTTTCCTCGACTTGACCTTTACCTTTAGCCCTTCATTAAGCCAGATTGCCTTAGGGACGTCTTCCTTGGACTTGCCCTCCTAAATAGAAAGAGCCCCCATCGAGGTGACAGTGGGTGGGGAAGCTCCTGTTACGCTGGTTTCAAGCCCTGACTCAAGCCCTTGGACCTATCCTACAAACCGTGCGATAACAGGTCCCTTTGAGCAATAACTGAAAAAATATTGTCCTAGTTAAAACTACTCGGCTCCCTTTTTTATTCCCACCCAAATCAAGCAAAGCTCGCAAGGGTGTAGAGCATACTAAGGCACTGAGGGGGAAGGTTTATTGCTTTGTGAAATTGAAATAACTTAAAGGAAATGCAAAATTGAAATCTAAACTAATCTAATCTAGAAATTGAAACTAAACTAATGTTTTGTGGTGCTTGGGTTTATTTTAACTTTGCAAAAATAAAATAAAAAAGAGCAAGTAAAGAGACAAGACACAAAAAGAGACAGATCCCCCCAAGGGCTGGGGGATGGCAGGCCTAGTGGGTTATCCCACTCTTTCTTTTCGGTTACAATAGTTTTGGAAGAATGTTTGTGGTCCTTTTATAATTCAAGGCAAACAAACTTACAAAATTATTATGGAAAATATAGATTAGAAGAAGATAAGACACCTTGGGTGGTCCTGGAAGATCTGGATCCTCAAAATTTGGGTAGAGTTTCCTCTTAGCTATTCGTTAACTTGCAAAAATCAGCAAGCAAAAGTGGAAGAAAGTTGTCCAAAATGCTTTGGGATAGCCTGCAAAAAATGTTAGCTTTACACAAAAAAATTCTAAGTAAAAAAACTATGAACTAAGTTAGCAAATGTTGATGTTTCTCCAGTTAGCAGCATCGGGCAGACATTCTCCCAGATTGGTCATGTTGATTTGACCAAGGGAAATGACTCATTTACTCACGGAGCTTTTCTAGTGGTGAATGGCCCAAGCGTAGTCTTTCTCCTGACAAGGAGTGGATAGACTTGAGGTGCTCTCACATTGCTTGCTCCAGGATGGAGTGATCTATATTAATTAGACATGCAAGTGAGGAAATAATCATCAACATAAATATAATATATAAATAATATATTTATAATATAATGTATAAATATATAAATAATCAATAATTAATAATTAATAATTAATTAATTAATGAAAAGACAATAACGGAAAAGACGTCCATTAAATAAAAAGGCGCTCCACCCAAGTATATATATCGGGGCCCTCAATTGTAATATATCATCTCATACAATATTTACTTACAACAACCTCTCATCAAGTCTGCTAAGCCTTGTTGAGATTTTCAGTGTAATTATTCTATGATAACAATGGCATTTAAATCATAAGGCAATAATTATCAGATCTGAAAATTAGAAAATTTAACAACAAAAGGCTGAGAAAGCAAGCAAAAAACAAGCTTTCTTAGTGAATTTTGTTTGTTGTCCTAAAACAACAAGCAAAATGGCACTAAGATTGCTAAATGTTTACTTGAAAGCTCTTATAATTAACTCTACCTTTTAGCCTTAAAATTTAAAATGAAATACTTGCTAAAAGATAAACCTTTTTTATGCTAGATCTAACTTCAGATGAAAACCTATAAGTGCAAACTAGATCTAGCATGCATGCATGCAAAAATAAAGATCTAATTAAGATTTATAAATGAAACTTGGATCTTCTTGCATGCAAGTAAAAGTAACCAGAAAGTATTGGATTTTTTTGAGAGAAGGAGAGAGAGAGAGAGAAGCTTGGTAAGTGGAATCCTTGGGCTATGGAGTCTTCTGGTGGCAAGTTGAGAGACTACGTTCTCGAAAAGCATGAAGCATGTAGAAGGTAAAAACTAGTCCAGCTACTTCTCCATGCATGAGGACCTGTAAAGCTTAGAAAAACTTGTACAAAACCGTTCAATATTGGTGCTCCCTACAAATGAAATCTAGATAGCATGTAATTAACCAAAATTTGTATGCAAATCTTTAACCGCATATGTAAAAAGACAAAATATCTAAGAAACAAACTAGTTTAGAAGATCTTTCCTACTAGGTGACAACACCCCTTCAAAGGCCAACATTAACAAATCAAAATGCAAATAAAACAAGCAAAGATTACCTCATATTTGAAATGCTAAACATCAAACATCCACACAACACATGCTAGCCACCTTCTTGACCTCCAAAGTCTTCTTATTCCAAAATGATATCCAAATTACAAGTACAATTCCAAGCTATACCCAAACTCCCATTAACCCACAATGGAGAAGAGTGCTTGAATATATAGAAAAGGGGGACACACTTCCCAAGGAGAGGGGCACCAATCCCAATGTTGAATGAGCCAAATGGATGGCAAGATATGTGACACATCTCCCCAAACAAGAGATAGATCGCCACAACTGCAAGAAAAGGGGAGAGGGAGGTCGCCACCTCTCAAGAGGTAGGAGCATCTCTCCAAGAGTGTGCCACCTCTTGAGAGGGAGGGTGCACCTCACATAGAGATCTCCGCCATCTACAATGAACTCGCCACTTAACTCATCCTTGACTCCTCTCAAGTCACTCACAACTCACCTCAAGTGCCACTAACTAGCAGAGAGGGCGAGTTAGACTAAAGACAAGGAAAAACATGTTTCCGACATGTTTCCTTAAAAAAGGGAATGCTGATTTATTTGTCTTTTTTCACCTTTTTCGAGTAAAATTGACTTTTATAAGAGAATAAGTCAATAATCTCTCGGAAAGGGGGTACAGGGATAAAAGGGGTATTCTGGATTAGAAAACGAATACCCCCAAGGCATATAACACCTCCTAGTACCACTTTTTTGTTATTACATCAAATTACAAGGTAAAAATCTCATTTTGCGGAAAATTTTATGACTTGTTAAAATAATTAAAAAATCCTAGAGGGACCTAGTGCATGTCCATAAGACTCAAAAATAATGACTAGCATGGTAATATACATTAGACACTAGACTCAAACAACACACACTAAGGCCTAACCATTAGTACACACTCCAGCTTTGGAGGTAGTGAATGAAAAAACTTAGAAATTATAACTCGTTGAAGAGCAAGATATAATTAACAAGTGAAAAAAAACACTCTAGAGTATGCACTGATGATCAAGTCTTAGGGTGATAAGCCTTTTACATAAAAGAAGCATCATGCTAGCTCATTTTATTACAATTCCCCCATGGGGGTATGGATCATACATGAAGAAGAAGACGAAGAAAATTTGAAGGGGTCATAGGACCTGGCTGGACCTCTGAGCTCTGATTTTGAACAAGTGACTTGTTCAATCTTTGCGGATCATCGTTGGTCCTGCCCGGTGCAACTAGGGAGGTAACAAGTGGCTTTCCTAGTAGTTGGCCCCAAGCTCTCCTGCGCAAGGTCAGACTTTCCTTAGTGAGTGTTTGAGCGGTAACAGTACCTATGTTTATTGGAAAAAAGCTAACATGATAGTTACTAACAGAAAATATGACATGGCTCAGAATTTGAATGCCTCAGTTCTTTCCTAGCTATGTAAATGATTAATTATACATTCTAAACTTGTTAAATAATATATCATTGCATGGAATCAAGTTGCTTCTCAGAACCTCTTGCCAAGCCACCTAGAACTTGTTGAACCTGCCAGTTCACCAAGGATGATGGTCGGTGACCTATTAGAGAGGAGCTAAGGAAGAGCACTTGAGCTGGGGTATTCCACTCCAAGATTAGCGGTGAGGTACTATGTCAGAGGAATTGGCACATATCTAGGCGGATATGGGTTTTGTCTTCATGAAGGACGTTATTATCATGGTGACATTTGTAGACAGTTAGATCCGCTCTGTCCTGAGTCCTCAGTAGGGAGCTTCTGTTAGTGCATTTGTAAGCTATGGGGACTTACTATGCTGGCAACAGTGGATGACATCTCTGGCTGAATTGTTTTATGGATTTTCACAGAAGGGCAGCTGCTGTCTTCTTGCAAAGCAATAAGCTGAGGCTAAGATATGTTGGAGTGGACATAGCAATGTTTGTACTGTCTGACCATTCTACCTAGTTCTGAATTTCTTGGAGGTGGTTAGGGTTCCTGTGATGATTAGTTGCTACTGACATAGCTTCTGGTTCATAGAAACCCGGCCTGTGATACATGCATGTGCGTTTTCAGGCCCATCCATGGGCTGATGTGAAGTTCTTGCTCTGCCTTTTTGTTGCCTCAGAAATGTCATTATTATCTACATCATACGCTTATCTAGTTTTGTCAGGAGAAGGTTCTCATTTTGGAGGATAGTTACAATTTACAGAAGCTTAACAAATTTACTTAAGAGAGAAAGTTCAAAGAACTAATGCAGGCCTAAACTCAGGCTTCTGTGGAGTGGTGGGTTTGGCTAATGTGGCAATCCATGTTAGTTCTATGCCATGGTGTGTTTCATGTCAGCCATGCTGATGTCTATTTTTGGATCTTGGTAATAAATAATAGCAAGGTGCCTTCTACACTTTTCTTCGTTAGTTGCAAATAAGGATTGTCGGATCCTTGCCATATTTTCACTATCAGAGCAGTACACATCCCCTAGAACCATGAGAATAGTGGTCATTGAAAAAAGCTGGGGTGTGCTTGTGAACCCCAACTCTGAGAGTTGGAAAATCTCGTGCAGCATGACCAACAACTCTCACAACTGAAGATATAAGGGAAAAAAATAATAATCTCGCAGCATTACTTAAATGAATCTCATCAATAATGTTCCAGTTCAGTGTTTTTAGTTGTCTACCCAAGTTGTTAATCAGCAATCCGTGCAGAGTGTGAAACATAGATTTGAGTAGCTAACTTTTGGAGATATGAATTTGATTTTCCCACTAACATAAGCAGGCATTATTTCAGTAAAAGATAATTGCACAATTTCTTAGGCACACTGAAATAATACTATAATAGAGATATGTTTGAGGATAACAGGCAAAATTTCCCTTTCTCTCAAGGACATCTCTAGAGCAGAAATATAGCACTCAAACATGTATCATCCAGTGGAATATATCAACCAACCTAAAAAACATCATAGTAAAATGGGAATTCTAAAAAAATTCAAAACGATAGAAAATCCCTAATAGGTATGACAATACTCTAATACACATCCACAAGTGTTTCCATGTTACAGACAGGCAATTTCTAAAGAAGATGCATGTATATATACATAATTTCTTTCTGACTAGGTTTCCTAACTTGTTCAGGCTATGATATCCTATTCTAGTGGCACTTGCCACAAGCTGTATGTATACATATTACAATTTCTTATTAGGACCATTTGATGCAAGCTGTTCAATTAAGATTGCTTGGAAATGGATGGTCCTCATCAGCAATGGGATGATTTCTGGGAGAAGCTTCAAAACCAGAAAATCTCGAAACATGAAGGACAAGATAAACTGAGATGGGGGCATACTTCCAAAGGCAGTTTTACCATTAAAGAAGCTTACAATCTTCAAAATAAACAACCCCCCACCCTCAATCATACCTGGCAGCAAATCTAGAAACAAGATCAGTGTCCCAAAGTCTCACTCTTCCTTTGGCTCCTGGTAAAAAACAAAATCCTGACTTGAGAAAATCTGTTAAAATGGGGATTTATAGGACCTGCCATCTGCCCTCTTCATCATCAAGAAGGCGAGACTACAGAACATCTCCTAAACACCTGTCAAGTCTCCTCAAGTCTATGGGATTTAGGATCGGCTACCTTTTGCAAGTCTGCCAGAAACATAGCCAGCCTTAATGAAATGATTGCCCAGTGGAGTCAGATCAAATTCCCCAATCCAATCCTGTCCAGACCCTGGCAGCGCTTTCTTTTGTGGGAAATCTGGAAAGAAAGGAATCGGAGAATTTTCAATGGGAAAAGCCAAAAGACAGACAGCATATGGACTCAAATACAAAAAGACATCAAAGAAACCATTCTAACGGAGAAATGGACCGAACAAGACTAGCAATGCTCTTCCTCTAACGCCATCATCATGAGCTCCTTAGGCCTCAAGCAAACAGCCCAACTTTGCATCCCCGCCATCCCCCAACCTGGTCCCTAGTCCCCGATCCATTGGTCTACTCCTCCAGCAGGCTTCATCAAATTCAACTTTGATGGTGCCTCCAAAGGGAATTTGGGCTTGGCAAGCCTGGGAGGTGTATTCTGAAATCAGGAAGGTACCATTCTCAGAATCTTTGCAAAGGATAGGGCGTAGCCACAAATAATGTTGCTGAACTCCTAGCTCTGGACAAAGGCCTAACCATTGCCATCAGAGAAAAATCATAAACTCATTGTGGAAGGCGATTTCCTCATCATCATTAGAATGTTCTGGAACATGCTCCGTGGTCTTCCAATCAGCAAAATTTCCTCAAGATGGAGAATGGAGGGGGGCCTTGAAAGATTGCAGTCTCTCATGCCTCTCATCAAAGTAATAATTCCCTCCCATGTTCGACATTCGACTAACAAAGTAGAGGACAGAATGGCGAATGAAGAGGTTGCCACTCAGCTAAGTAGCATTGACCAGCTATGGAACATGTAGGCGACTTCTCCCCTGAAGCATGATTGGAACACTTTGGCCAAAAACAACTTCAGTCCCTCGATGCGGGTGACAGATGGTGGAGAGACAGGACCTCACAGGCCCATGGGTTCCATGAGGAGACCTGACACAAATCCCCAGGCACCACGCAGATGCACCCAACCCACACTGTATGTAGATCTTTAATATAGCATTAAGGGCTTTAATTCGAATCAGGCAGGCAGCCATGAACGTCTTAACCCACAGTAAATATGGCTATCCACGAACAGATCCAACCACACAGGATTGGTTATCTCACTGGNGTTAGGACGTACTAGAATGGTGTTGAAGTTAACGACCGATCGTAGCCACCACCCCATCAGTCATGATTACGAGGAAGAAGGTCGAACGCCCAACAATTCAAGGCGTCATCACGACGTGGGTACGAGCATTCAAGAAGAGAGCAAGATGAAGAAAGCAGATGGTCGAAGGCGACATTCAACTCTGTTGGTTCTTCCACTCCGCGACTCCAACATTCAGCGCAGTGAGCAAACAGCCTGGGGATGCACTACCAACTTTGCTCGTCGCTATCATTGGAAGACAAGTGCAGGGCAAAGACAAGGACTAAGCATAATGGACAGGTTTCGAGCGACAGGTCGAGGAAGAGGCCATCAAGCTCAAATTTCGATCTCTCGGGCTCATCATGAAGCGGTCATGGCCACTGAGAACTACTCCACCCACATCACTCTAGAGGCCCAGGTCGCCATGGACAATCTTGAAGCCGAGGTTTTCCAAGAAAGAAGCAGGACTCCTGATGCAGAAATTGACACTGAATTAATGCCATGGATCCCGAACATAGGTTCCACTCATGCAAGGGAGATGAACTATTTCTGCACCATAGACCTGTATTGGCACATTAAAACTCTTCTCAGCAAAGCCATAACAGAAAGGGTAGCTTCCCACAACAAGCTTGCCAAGAAATTGAAATATATACAATTGCAAAACTAGGCGCTTGACAAGAAAATAACAATCATGGCAGCCAAGACTAGAATCAACTTCAGCACTCTCGATGAGGATACCCCCAGGTTTGTCATGTCCCCTTCCCTTTGACCTCGTTGAGGGAGGACGTAGTGGCATAGGGGGCTCCCCGTAGGCTATAGTCCCAAAAGAAGGGGAGTTGTGGGGGGTGAGTGAAGTCACCTAAGGAGGTAGCGTCATAATCTTGAAGTGACCTTGGGCAAAAAGGGAATAAAAAGGGGGATAAAGTGACTTTATGCCACCTAACTTAAGGAACAAGTCACCTTAAGTACCAAGCGGCAAAAAGAGAAAAGGGATCAAGCAAGGGACAAAAAGTATATAAGGAGGAAGGGAGGTACATTTCTCATCATCTGAAATCGGTTGGAACATCTTGTTTCTGTCTTTGGAGGAGGTTTCCTCAGGTTTTAGGAGGGTTTGCAAAACCCTTGTTTGTTGTTGGGTTTCAATGGTGCCTTGTGCTCACCCTAGCTCAAAGTTGGACAGATTTTCCCTTTACCTTATTCAGAACTTCATCTCGTGGTTTCACAGTAGATGTGGGTGAAGGATTGACCATTGGAAGGTTGTTCTAGGTACCTTCTGCAAGCCGAACCGGCTGAAACGGTAGCAAGAGGAGATGTGAAGGGGGGGCGAGCTCATTTATGTGCATGTGGCAGAGAACTGAACTCCATCTCAGTTGGACAGGATCACCTTTGAGAGGACCAGTTGCAAGGCCAAGGGTTCCCAGGTGGAGTTGTGGCAGACCGAAGGGCTGGAAGAGGGCTCGCTGGCAGCTGGAAGGCTAGACAGCACCTTGTTGGATAAGACTTCCAACAGCGACGAACAGAGGTGGGAAGAAGGTGCACTAGGGTTTCCTCAGGTTGGGCGACATCATCTAAAGCAACTTCTGCAGAGGAAACATCAGATTTATTTACAGCAGTCACACTCTCAGGTTTTTGCATATATTGTTGTGTTTTTTGGGAAATTGTGTAGTTGCTATAGCAGCCATTGGCATCTTATTATTGTTGTGATAGTCATAATAAACAATTTCAGTCTACTTCCTATCTTATGAACAATTGGTTGCATTTGATCTGTTTGATGGAAAAGGTATTATGAACAGTTGAAATTGCTAGTGAGATATTTACCTACAAACTGTATGTCTAAAGTACAACAAAATCAAGCATAAACCCTCCATATTTCCTTAGGGATATTACAGTGGTATCAGAGCTGGTGATCTTGCCAGCCTGTGATTACTTGGATGACGAGAAGACGAGGGCGTGGGGTACAGCCCTTATCTGAAATATCAGAAGAAGAAGAAACAGGGAACATGGGGGACTATAATGAGGAAAGGGATGAAAGAGATGACATTAGTGTGCTCCACATACTAAACGATTTGGCTAGAGGACAGAATGAAATGAGGGAGACTTTTGCTAGAGGATAGAGAGAGTTAATTGATACCCTCACACAGTTGTTGAACCCACAGGGTAACAACTAGGGCATCAATATCAATGGGGCTAATGGACAGAACAGATCTCAGGTAGAAGGGAGCAACAGTGGAGCCTATTGTCGTCCTTATACACACTTACAAACATGAGCTAAGTCTGGCTCACTTAGTGTGTCCTTGGAGGCACAATGCCTAAGTTCACAGCCCACGTTGTCACTTTGACTGGAACCTCTTCCGTCTAGGCTCACTCCTAGGGAAACCAAGGGGGGTAGTCCCTAGTTTCTAGATTAGTTTTAGGGTTAAGTTCTAGGAGTTAGTTTTAATTTGTTAAGGCTTGGGGGATTCTAACCTAAGATGCACAAGCAGAAATGCAAGATGCAAGGGTTAGTATGTTTAAGCAAGACCTTTTCCTAAGGCAACTAAGACTAGTGCCTAAGATTGGGCAAGGGGTCAACTAAAGTTAAAGAGGGTTTCTTTACAAGTATGATTACAATATTACTTACAAAAGAATAACTGAATCAAATATTGAGTACAAGATTTACAAGTAAAGAATACTAAGATTACAACAAACAAGCTAACCACTTTGACTATTTTATGTGCAAGATACAAGGAGATCAAAGCATCACATTACATTTATGAGATCATCATCAATACATCATCAATACATCAACAAAGAAGATTCATGAGTTTTAAGCACAAGTATTATGAAGATGAAGAAGACCCACTCTTAGTTATTAAACCCACAAAGTATTTAGAGATTTTAGTCCAAGGTTGGATTATTAAGGTTCCTTAAGATTATTAAGTTTTAGTTACTTTTTATTAAGCTTTCACCAAAGCCTCCTCCTCCTATTGCCAAATGACTGCTGGATGCTCAAGAACTATGGCAACAAGGCCTACCCTAGCTTCGCAGGTCAGCCCGAAAGATTGAGTTCTCACAAAAAGGACGCTCTGCGCCACGAGACCGTCCCCGGCCTAATCACCTTCCGTTGCCCCTCAATCCCCATTTTAGATGGTGAAGATGGTAGTCTAAGGTACCCTAAAGAGTCTATTAAGTTAAGATATGAATTAGGTAGACTTTTAGGAGTGTTTTAGAGTGTTTTAAGAGTTTTATGACACTTTTAAAAGGTGATTTAGTGACTTGGCCAAAACTCACTTCAGCCTAAAAATGTGTTGATTAAGTTTATGAGATTAAGAGCATTAACACATATATGCTATGTGAGAGCACGTCACTTGATTGCACAATTAGATAGCTTGCAAAGTAAAGAAAGAAAGAACAAGGGCAAGAACAATTGGCCAACAAGATGAAAAGAGAAACACACTTATCTTATAATTGAGAGCATTAAGATATGAGCATTAAGTGTGAGAAAGAAAAATATTTAAGTGTTTGCCTACTTATCAACTTATCAATGATATTACTTCAAGCATGTGGCAAATGGCCTTAAATATCAAGCATGAAAGAAAAACACCATTCACTTATTGAAGCATCTAAACATTTAGAGTTATCGATCTAAGCATCTAATAGAAAGATTAAACTTTGAAAAGCTTTAAGCATGCAAATAGATCTAGTTAAGTTATTTATGATGCCCAATAGGCTTAAGCTAGACATTTATTTAAGTGTTAGATCTAAATCTAGAATATTTTAGAACATTAAGCACTTAGATCACAATCACATATTAAAAATCCTAACCTTACCTCTTGGGGTATTCCTCTCCCAAATAGGTAGGCAATTGATTAGCTTGCTTAACTTAGAAAATATTGAGAAAAGAGAGAAGCAAGCAAGCAAGAGATACAAACTAAGGAAAGAAATAAGCAAGCAAACCAAGCAAACAAGAGGCAATTCCTACCCCACGTCTTAGGTTAAGAAGATGCCCACTTCACCTTCTAAACCCCACATCTTAGCTCAAAAAGGCTCAAAAATTCAAAAAAATACAAGATCTAAACTAGATCTAAGCTAAGTCACCTGACACGTCCAAACCCCCCCTCGTGTCGCGAATCCTACGTGTCGGACACCAAACGGTAGGACACGTGTCGGACACTCGTTTAGAACGTCTCATGTTCACAGGACACGCGTGTCTTGAA
The DNA here is from genome assembly GCA_010110895.2 of Picea sitchensis. Taxonomy (NCBI): domain Eukaryota; kingdom Viridiplantae; phylum Streptophyta; class Pinopsida; order Pinales; family Pinaceae; genus Picea; species Picea sitchensis. The sequence goes on from SNQJ01S0272646.1 coordinate 11,194, forward strand.
AATAGGACACGTGTCCTACTCAGAAAAGGACCCTGGCTCATGTTTTCTCATGCAAGTTGCAACTGTGAGGTGTTTCAGTGTGCAACTAAGGGTTATTTTGCCTTACTAATTCTATTTAAAGAGGTCCCCACCCCCTCGGGCCTCCATTTTACCCACCCTAGTAATTAATGGTAATATTAAATTCTTAAAGTAAAAGGATGAAAATGAAAGATAAAGGAGAATGTCACTTTTACAAGAGAATGTCACGAAAGATAAAGGAGAATGTCACTTTTACTTAAATTTTTAACATTACCATTAATTGTTTCAGGATGTTTGAGTGGTTCCAACCTCATTGGACTTCATATGGAGAAAGTAGAATTTTAGGTCCCATTCAAAATTCAGCAGACTTAACGGTTTTCAGGATTTCAAGATTGGCA
>SNQJ01S0272647.1:0-11609 GCA_010110895.2 Picea sitchensis
GTGTCTATTGTGGATGTGTATTTCTCAGTGATCTTGTTCATATTATTCTCTTATCTTATGAAATGCAAAGAACTATAATAATGGCATAAACATTAACATCTAGTAAGCTGTATAATCACAGATCTGTGTTCTAGCTAAGGTTGTAGACACCTAAGTCTTGCAACCATGCTTGCCTCTACCTCGGGTGAGACTTCATTTGCTTCGCAGGTGTTGCCGAAAGGGATGGTAGTTAGGGTTTTTTTGGTGCACTGTTGTAGCATTGAACCCTGGGTCTATCCCTGTGCCAACACATCCCGGCTCACTGCATCCTGCGTATACCTGATAAACTAGGGTTTTTGAACTTCCAAGACTTTTTTCATCATGATCTCAAACTTTTCAAAACTTTGATGCATCCATGAGATCCTCCATTCCTTCCCCCTCTCATAATATATATTCAATACATGCTCAAGAGATACACACAAAAGATGCACAAAAAGGTGTATTTCACAAGAGACCCTTGCCTCTTATTTATACTCTCCAAGTAGCTTCTAGGTCACTTAACCCACTTCTAGGTCACTTAACCTACTTCTAGGTCACTTAACCTATTTCTAGGTCACTTAACATATTTTCCTCTTTTCAGGGTTAACCACTTTCCATAAATAGAAATTTCTCCATTACTCTATAATTTTAAATATTTCTTCTTGACTTTGTGACTTCACTTTATTATTTAAATAATCCTCCTTGACTTTGTCACTTCACTTTATCATTTAAATAATAATCTCTTCTTGGCAAGCTCTTTGACTTCTTTGACATTTTGGGGCTTCAAGCCAACATATGAGGGTCCTTCATCTTCGTAGGGCCATAACTCTCAAACCATGAGGAATTATGTGACATTCCACATACCACCAGAAATGGGATGAAAATCACTATCCATCTAAGATAGTTTCAACAACAATTTCACTGATCTTCATCTCATTATTCCACATATAAACATAACCATACTTCAAGGATAACTCATCCATAAAGCATCTTCCCCTGAGGGATTTCACCATAAGGGTACCACTTTAGAGTTCATCCATTTGTGCACATTATCAACCATGATAAGACAATAATGATTCATCAATGCATAATATACTAGTGAAACCATATCGATCCATCTTGATCTATGCATCATGTATCAATGACAACTCATTGATACATATTCATCAACATACTATGATAAGATATGTATACGTCAAACCTTTTAAATTTGACATCATTCAAACATCCTTTGGCATCAATCAATCCCTTGACATCAATCAATCACTTGACATTAATCCTTTAACATCAATTAATTAAACCTTTGTTGTCAATGACAACATGATTCAACAATATGCCCCCCTTTGGGGTCAGATCATATACATTTATCCATATATATGACCACCTTGGGTCATAACGACCATCTAGGACCCACAAATTTCTTCTTTTTTATAATATCCCAAGTTAAAACTTTGTTATTCAATAGAAGCCACATGCAAAATTTGAATTTCGCTAGGCACTTGAATTTCCAAACTTGTTTCCACCACAATACCCATGGGTTTTCTCTTCCCTCAACAACTAAAGTTTTGTATCCAATGCATGGTACATATTCCCCAGTTGGATTAAATGAATATATAATATGATCCTCACCATCTCTTATTCTAATGTAATATCCTTTTAAGTGTTCCATGTACCTCTACAAATCACTTGCATAATCCTCCCTTAGACCAAACTCCTGGTAGGATGGAAAATGGTTACAATCATTATAGAAGATATTCGAGGATTTGATATGCATGTAAACTTTGCAAATCCTTACACATCGTGAAAAAATGGTTGGTGTAGGTGATGAATCTTGGTTTTGTGTGGTACAAAAATCATGGCACATGCGTCATGTATAACTTGTGGTGTGTGTGATATTGGTAAGATATTGGTTCCAACATTCCCCTAACACTATTAGTTCATTTTTCCTTGAGCCAAAAAAATTGATTATGGTGCAATGTTAGTGATGGACGACACCTGCTTCATTAGTTTGACAATGAATCTTTGGAACTAGGTCTCTATCTAACAAAATATCTCCATTAGTTCCTTCATTTTGTCACAAAATTGGTTGACCTCTATTGGTGTGGTTGACCCAACCATTGTCTTGATTTATGCCCCCAACTCTAACACTGGGGATTCTCTTACGTGCACACCTTAAAGTGCATAATAGTGTTGTTGGGATTTCTCTTATGCATCCAACATAATGGCTATCAATGTTTGTTGGTTAGCGTATGTATATGAAATCAGTCACTGAAGTCCAACTACTTCTATGATGACCGCCTCATGCTCTGAAAGTGGAAAAGAGGTCAATTCCTTCTTTTTCTCATTGATCTAAGCCTCACTTTCACATATGCGATCTTCAATTGTATTCATTTCAGGGGAATTAATCAATAGTTGAGTCCATAACTAGAAACTGTAGTCAACTACCAAGATTCCTTGTGCATAGAAAAGTCTTGTGCATGTCTTTCTTGGGTTTCTCAGTGTGCAATTCCCCTCTCTTGCATGTGGAAAAATAAGTTTATCTCGACTGCAGTGATGTATATTCTCAGGTCTCTTTGGTGAAATGTTAATTCTTCCTTCATTCATCGAGGATATCAACCTCTCCATTGTTGATGTCATTCTTTAACTCCATGTGATCGTTTGCATCCATCATGTAGCTGATGGATAAATGTGTTGCCGAAATCTCCTACATTGTTCCAACCAATTCCTTTATCTGAGACCTAATGATATCACCTTGGTAACCTTTAGGACATCTTCTAAGGTCATATTTCCATTGTTCTCATCCTTCGTCTTCTCCATATCTCTCATGGGATTCATGAGGATGTTTAAGACTAGGGAAATTGAACATGATACAGGGGGATAGCCACTATAATTGAACTGTCATATTCATACACATGTTTGGAATATTTCTTGGGGATCACTTTCTCTCATCCCTTGGGTCCTTGGATGAATTATGTGTAATATTTGAAGTGAAATTTTGGGAATTGTTCCACATTCCATGTGTTGCATTCAAAAAACTGTAAGATAGGTCCCCTACCCAAGAGGCATTCATAGATGTGTAACTCTCTTGGGATATCCACCATTGGTATTTTGTATTCCTTCACTATATTCACTCTATAATTCTCCCCTTATCTGTTGGAAGTCATGGTTTCTTTGGGGATTCCTTAGGTGAGCTCAATCACCAACACTACGAGATCCTATCCTATGATATTTTTCATTGTTTCTAGATTGCCCGTAGGCTGTGCTCGGGTCTGAAGGTAGGAAGGAAACAAGTTCAACTCTTTATCTTGGCCTAGACTACACCCTGTTCTCTAAGATATATGGAATTTGGAGTCTAGTACTTAAAAAACGTTACTAGTAGTGGGGAAATGGTAAGATTAAATAGTATCGTGGGTCATTTATCCCACATGGAAACTTACATAGTTTTGCATCAAATTCCAGGTCTATTGTGATTATTGTCCTATGATTGGACCTTCTACTATGATTTTTCCAATTCCCCATGTTTCCTTGATCTATTGTGGTGCTAACCATACTGTACCATTGTACCACCATCACCATTGATGCACCTTTTGGGACATGTTGCCATAACTATCCTCATTCTTTATGTCATTGTGACCTGAATGAGCCCAGGTTTATATCATCACTTCATTATTATCCACAAATCATGTTCACCAATTTTCCTCTAGTTGTCCCATCCTTTTGTTTTTACATTATTATTTAAATCTTAAATTTTTTCAAATCTTCTAAATATTTGTGGGATGGCCTATCATGTCCCACAAATTACTTAAATTTTCCTTATCCTAATAATCATTGTGTACTTCTATATTCCTTTAATCCTACCTACCAAATTCCTACTCTATGCACACTAAAACTCCATCAATTCATGGTGCATATGACCCCTATGGGCCATAATATGACTTCAACTAACTTCCATCGATCAATACTTTGAGGGGATGACCCTACGACATTGCCAAAATTGTTATGTCCACCGCATTGATGTAAATAAGTCTAAATGGTCCTAACCAGTGCATGCATGACTTACCTAAGTTCTTCACGAACTTGTTGTCATATAGTAATACCAAATATCCTAGTTGTACAGTCTTGTGCCAAATGTTGCATTCATGTCATGCCTCATTTCTTTATTTTTATACTATTTAGTTGTGTCCTGCAATAAATTGGTCCACCTCTAACTCCATCAACTCATCCAATTTTTTTTGTAAGGAATGGTCATATGAAATATGTGTCGCGACTACAATCCTAATACTTGGGACCCCAAACTCCAATGGAATCACTACTTATTTTCCATAGAATAACCTAAATGGTGTGTGTTTAGTTAATCTTTTGTAGGTAGTTCTATATGCCCAAACAATTGTTTTAATTTGTTGATCCAAATCATTGGCCTATGCATTGCATACATTTTTTTATCATGTTCCAATATCTTGGTGACTTATTTGATAATTCCATTATCCTATCTGTGATATGGTGTTATATTTTAATGATGGATCATGAATTCTTGAGTTAGCACATAGATGGTGTCATTCAAGAAGTGCACTTTTTCTTTGTAATTTAGGTTCTGTCAATATCGTCTCTTCTTGAATGCCTTAGCATCTAGATTCAACTGAATCTTCATCTCCCTCAGGTATCCTACAATTCCATTCATTTTCAAAAAACTCCTTGGAAACATGTCTTCATATTCTTTTAGCAAGTCTACCACTTGCATCATTGTTTCCTAATCCTATTAATCACCAATTATAGCCATGTTACGTCATTCTTCGGTGCCTACATCATGATTCTTTGTTTTCAATGGATATTTATAGTCCAAGACAATGCTACTAGAGGCCTTTCCTTGAAGTATGTGCTCACCCTCATTTTTATTGACTTGTAAGATTTGAGGGTCCTCTTCTTGTGCATTATCACTATCCACCGCCCAATAGTGTACCATTTTCTTAAATATTTCCATAGTCTTATGGTATGTGTAGAAACATTTGTTTATGGTGTCTCTAGGTTGTCGATTGAAGATAAAGTTATTGATTCTTAAACAAATCTCCCTCTATGTAGGAAATTATATTGTAAACTTGAATGTTGTGTAGAACAAGTTGCTCATATGATCCCTCTCTCTATTTTTCCTTCTTTTCTCTTCCTATATGTACCAACTCTTAGGCATCATATCCATAGTATAGAAAAAAACTATGGACCCATTGTGATCTCACAATATGCTTCATCGTCTAACATCATTAATAGAAACCAATGTGTTTCTATGGGTCTTTGGTACCCTTATACCTTCTTAGAATTAAAAGTTAGTTAGGGGATTAAACCTTACTTTGATGCACTCTAGCACCTAGACCTAGTATTGTAAATATGCATGGTCCATCACCTACTATTGTGTTATCACTCCAGGAAACTCTCCTAGGCTGTATCTCAGAGATGTCTGGTAACTTAACCTTTTTGTAACTATTTTCTCAATAATGGGTGTGAGGTTGGATCAAGATGAATAACTATCTTAATGGATTGTATCACAATATTGTTTAAGCTTATTCAACAGTGCAAGGCCTTCAAGAGATATTATCAGATAGGAGTGTATCAAATATATGAGAAACTAATCAATTAACTAGAACATACATATATAAAACAATACATATGATGGGTCAAGAAACTAGTAAGGTTACTTATGATCCTTTGTTCACTAATCAAATGGTGATATGACAATCACCTATGGACTATGTAAACGTAGATAAATAACATAGTTCAACTCATAAGCATAAAACTGAAAAGGAAAAGAAGATCTGACAATATCAATGAAAGAAGCTCGCTGGCTGAATATATTATAGAAAGAGTCTTTTCACAATATACAATAAGTGTAGTACTCAAAGTCAAACCTTTAGCCTCAAGGACTGAATTTCCCCCTCCCTCAATCCTTTGAAATCTCTTGGCTTTATAGCCTTTACATCAAAGTTTCAATATCCTATAAAAATGGATCTGAAATAACTATAACCGAGCAAAATCAAATTAGATCTAATCAAGTAAGATATAATCTTATCATCATAATTCAAATTTGACAGTTTGCAGGTGAAGATCATGAAACTCAAGATCTCTGTTTGGCAGCTGGGCAATTTCTGTCAAGAATAGAGATGCCATTTGGCTTCATTATTTCGCCATATATCTTTAAAGATTGAATAGGAAGATGATCTGGCTTATGATAATTATTATCCTTCATTTAGAATTGTTCCCACGCATCCTGGAATCGAGAAAACGTGATCTGGGCAAATATAATAGTTTTTTGCCCTGTTCTGTGCAGAAATTTTCTGTAAATATGTTGCTTAATGATTCACCCATATATCTCTAATAAAAACATTTTTTTTTTAAATGGGAGAGGTTTTTGTATATCGGTTTGTTTGGAGAAACAATCTCTCTCAGTTCTTCGATATTTGTTTTCATTTGCCTGGGATCCACATTTCAAAAACATGTGTCAAACAGGGAAATCTCAGATCCAAAAATTAGGGATCAGAGATGGATTCGATTCTCCCAATATGTGACACCTGTAGGAAAACTGAGAGAATTTATTGTTCTTTGACGTGTTAGGAACAAAAACCTCCTCCAGTTTCTCAAAATGATTCTCCAGTCACTCGGAATCATCATTTTAAAATGATGACTCAACCTAGTAAAAATGCAAAATTTATGTGCTTTTGGTAGCTAAAATAGCCCCGGGTTTCGCGTTTTAGCTGCCAAAAGATAGGATTTCGGTAGCTTAGAAGCCCTTTTGAAAAAGGTATTAGCTACCAAAACCTGAGTTTTGATTTTTTTGAAGGAAATAACAAATCAAATTCTTTTCAAACTTTAATTACAAGATAGAACTTATTAAAATGAGCCCTAAAAAATTTAGTAGAGTTTTTTCTAATGACTCTCTATCTCCTCCTCAAATAATTTTGACCAATTTATTTGAGGAGATAACACATTGTATAGGAATTTCCTTCACTAAAACATACATGTCTTGGATCCTCTAGGCCGTAGGTACACTATAATCCATTTTCATTATAAATGCATCTATTGGGCCTATCCAACCTATATTGTTCACTCAACTCAATTCCAACCCAACGCACTACTTTGGTGATTCTTGCACATCTCTTGGCTGAAATTTCATACATCTTGTTCTTCCATCGCATCGTCACATCATTTTTTTGTGTCATATGAGCAGACACTCCTCCATCGCATCTCGCCATTAGATTTTGGGTTTACATAGTCCTCCTTGCACCCTAGGATTTTGTATATATTCTCAATGATCAATATCCACTTATATTCATTTACTAGTTCATTGTATCTATCACCCTCAACTATATCCAATGGATAAATGATGTGTAGAATCACTATCTCAAAGGAAATATTTCTTTTCTTTAGGTTTAATATGGAATTGTTATCAAATTCCTAGTAAATTCCAAGTAGATATGGGTAAGGTATTTAATCATCCATAATCTCTATCACTTCAAAATATTCTTTTGTTTTTACCCATCAATGTTAACATAAACCTTCTCCAATATTCCAATAGTGTAGTTCCTATATTGATTTTCTATCCTAAGTAGAATGGGGGACCATACCAACTTTGGTTTTCCCATAAACTCCCATGATTTCTTCAAAACAATATTCACTTTAGACCCTAGATCCAACATGATCCCTTCCATCTCATATTTTACTAATTCAACTATCATTTTGAACTTTCTACCAATGTGCTTCCCCTTGCTATCATGGTGGACGTCCCTTTCTGGTAGAAGAGAAGAAATGGAAATTTTGTTCTCACCTTCCCCAATTCATCTTGTCAAAATGTGGGTCAATATATTGGTAATTATTGGATCATCCAATTCCTTAAGATAACAATGTGGGAATTTTCTTACCTAGTCCTCTGAATTGGTCTCTGGGTAAGTATTACACCATTATTCTTCACACATTGTGCATCACAACTTTATGTGCGTAGGTATATCAGACATACATTGCAACTCTTCACATGTAGTTATCTTTTTCATAATTTTTTGCACATTGCACAAGAATTTATTTTTCTTTATGGTTTCAAAATTAGGAAGTGCATGTGTTCCTTTCTTGATTTTTCCTTCTAAATACTATCCCGAGCATTCTCCTTTCTATAGGTTAACTCTCATGTGAATATCTCCTTAGGTTACTATGCATAAGTTACCTTCTTAATTCCACTTATTTTCTTCATGTGGCTCAAAAGTCATCATGTTGCAGTACCCCTATTTTTCTTACCATTTTTCCAATAAGTTTGGTAAATCCTTTGTGACATGGCATGAATTGTAGTAATATCCACACAATGTGTGGGGTTTGTTACAAAAATATGACAAGTGGCCTACCTCTCCATAGTTTAAATAGGTGGGGTATTTTACTCCTCCCCCACCATATCCTCTACCTCTACCTATTCCTCTTCCATACCCTACTCTAGATCTGATAAGCATATGTGGTATGCTCCCTCATCAACTGCAGTGATTAACATTTGTTCACATCATGGCCCATGGATTTGTAAAAATTACAAAATGGAGTGTGCGTAGTATTTTGATTAATCTTTAGTATTGGGAAATGGGGAGGTAAATTTCCCCATTGTTAATATATCTCACACCATTCCATCTAAGGCCCAGTAGAAAGGGGGCTTAGAGAACCTGTTGCTGTATAATTTCCTAGTGTCGGGAACTCATTCCAATGGTGGCCTTCTGCATGGAAAAGCATACATTAGACAATATCACACACCACCTTAATATTATCCATATATTGTAGTTTCATGGTGATGTTCACTATATGATATTGTACCCATGTCAACCCTACCTACGTTTCATCACCTCCTGACATAGACTCCAAGTGCATTGAAATTTCCATGGCTTCCATTTGAGTCATTACTTTCTTCTGGGTGAGTGGTAATTGAATGTGTGGTAGGAGTTCAAAAATAAAACATTATCTGTGTTTAACATCCTGGATACAAAATTTCAATCTATCCAACACGATCTTCAAACTTTGGTCACAATCCCACATTCTCTCTTTGACTTGTTGCCTAATCTCTTTGATCTCAGTTGTACACTATGATTTTGACTTCAATTTCTATAATTCTCTTAGGAGATATCTATTTTTTCTCTATAAGGGACCTTTTTAATCCATATAAAAATACCCATGTTAAGTATAAGACCCCTTATTAAGTCCTATACATTGAATTATTAAATTTCTGGTGTTATATTAGTAAGTTGGCCAGAACCCTTCATTGTACACTTTTAGTATAATTGTACCAATTTTCTCCTATATATATACCGAGGAGACCTACTCTTAGGATCATCTCATCTCATCTTGTACATTGAATTTATTGTAAAATTAGGTTTCCCCCTCTAATTGGAATGTTATTCATTGAATTTTATCATTCTCAAGGCATTGGTTCATGTTGGGGAAAAAGGTGGAACCTGTTATGAAACAGATAGACAATTTTTCAAACAATCGAAGAGGGTATACAAATTTCAAAAACAAAGGTGGTGTCGAAAGAAACCGTTACAACACTTAAAAAGAGTGCATTATGATTAGAACATCACAATGCATATTTCACACCTTTATCTACATTATATATGTGTTCTATTGCTTGATTGCATGATTGATAATGAACAAAGAGGTCTATTATTTATAACTTCAAGATCTAACCAAATTCCATTATATTGGGAAGATCTTGTCCACATATAATTGTTAGTTATTAGAGTTGACTCCATAAAATCTATGCTTTCTATTGGACTTGACAAGGATTCTCAACCTAACTATCCATGTGTCCAACTTGTAGTCGATTGTTGGGCTATTCAATTCACCTCTTGACTATCTTTGACTATTGGTTGAATGTCCAACTGAAAGACACATTGACTACTCGAATGACTAATATAGATATATGGTCAATTTCCCAACCATCTATATCCATATGTAGTTCAACCGCCCAACCGACTGAATCCAGGAGAAGTGTGATGAGCCATCAATGCTTGATGTTCCAACACCCTCCCATTATCACATGGCTTGAGAGATTCAGAAGGTGAAATTACATCACCATGACACCCCCCCATAATTGCAGCTTCCTGAAGCCCAAGAATCATATGAATCTTGATAAATCTATCTTTAGTTAACAATTTAGTGAAGACATAAACAACCTAATCATTTATTCTACAATATTCAAGAGAGACAATGTTCTCATGAACCAACTGTCTCAAATAATGAGCATGGAGCTCAACATGCTTCATATTACTGTGGGAAATAGGATTTCCACCAACCTATATGGAATTTTGATTATCAAAGTAGATTATAGTCGAGGTCTGAACAAGAAATCCAAGTTCACCTAGAAGTTGGAAGATCCAGTCTACTTCAGTACCTACTTGAATGGCTCCAATATATTTTTCTTATGTAGTTAACAAGGAGACAACATTATGTTTATTGCACAACCAAACCAACAGCCTAGTGCTGACAATAAGCACATAAAATAAGTTGGCTTATGATCATCATGGTTTCCTGCCCATTTGGAGTCAGTGAATCCAACCAACCAATATGAACTTTGATAATACTTGATATCAAATTGAGTGGTACCCTTGAGATAACAAAAAATTCGTTTTACTTATTTCCAGTGGATTTCTCTGGGGTCCTGCATAAATTGAGAAACCACACTAACAACAAAGGAAATGTCAAGTCGACTATGAGTAAGATATATAAGACTACCGACCAGTTGTTAATCAAATGTAGCATTGACTTGAGGATTTTGACAATTTTTGGTGAGATTTACTCCATATTGAAAAGAAGTAGCACAAGGATTACAACTTTCCATATTAAAATATGCCAAAAGATCCAAAATGTGTCAAAATATCTATTACATATTTATATTGAGAAATTAAAAATCCATTAGATAGTTGTAATACTAGAAGAACCAAAAAGTGATGCAAAGTACCAAGATCTGTCATGTCAAAGGAGTTAGTAGGTTGTTTCTTCAATCTAATAATGAGATTGATATTATTTCCAATAATGATAAGGTCATCAACATATAAACCAATGATCAAAGTGTCTCCATTGGTATGGAGTGCATACAAGCTGTGATCATATTCATAATTTTTGAAACCAAGTTGAAGAAAGAAAATGTCGATCTTAGCATACTAATATTGAGGAGCCTGATTCAACCCATAAAGCGACTTATTGAGTCTAAAAACCAAGTGATAATCTGTCACAAAACTAGGTGGCTATTCCATAAAAAATTCTTCAGATAGGTATCCATGAAGAAATGCAATCTTCACCTCCATCTGATGGATTTTCCATCCAAAATGAGCAGCAAGGGAAAGAATCACTAGAACCTATTTCATCTTTGCAACAAGGACAAAGATCTCAGTATATTTGATACCTTCTTGTTGAGAAAATCCCTTTGCAACTAGTTGTTATTTATGATGCTAAAAAATACCTTCAGAGGTAAATTTGGTCTTCTAGACCCGTTGACACTTCACAACATTCTTTCCTTGTGGTCTGGGAACCAAGTACCAAGTGTGATTATTTAATAAAGAGTAAATGTTTTTCTACATATCCTATTC
>SNQJ01S0272648.1:0-11609 GCA_010110895.2 Picea sitchensis
TTCCCTGTGTCAAATATTGGTGGGAAACTTTCTGTGAGAAAAAGGAAATAGAGGAACCCTCATTATTTACAGTCACGACCACCTGGGAATCCTTTAGGGATGCTATTAAGGAACAATACTACCCTGTCGAAAGTTATGACGAATTGTATACCAAATGGACCACACTGCGACAAGAAAGAGACCAAGCAGTGCCAAATTTTACAAATATCTTCCATACCTTGTGCACCAAGCTGGGTATCAAAGATTCTGAGTGACATATGGTGCTCAAGTATCGTGGTGCTCTGCATATATACATCTAGACTGAAATGGAATTTATGTACATCTCATCCTTGGGCATGACCTACTGATATGTCTGTCAAAATCGAGGAGAAGCTCAAACAAAAGATGCAACAATTTGGGCCTGGGAACCCCTCACAAAAAAATCCAGGAAAGGGCAGCCCCAACCCACAGAATAAATGATAGAGAAAAGATGGATAGTATTAGGACAACCAGTCCAAGCCACAAGAAAAGAAGGACACCAGAAAGACAAAGAAAGATACTAGGAAGTGGTGTGGCTTCCATAAGATTCCTTGGCATAACACTTCTGACTTCCACTCAAAGAAGTCATTGGTGGCCAAAGTGAAAAAATCTAAATCAAATGCGGGTTTTGATTTTGAGACAGAACCAGAAAGGGGAAGAAAGATCATTGATGTAGAACCCAATGCCACAGTTGCTACCACCAAGCTCCAGCGTGGTGAACTAGACAAGCCAGAATAAGGAGAGCACCTCTTCCATTCACAAATGTGGGTAAAAGGCACCCCACTTCACTTCATCATTGATAGCAGTAGACATAAGAACCTCATCTCAGCAGAGGTCATCAAGCGGCTGGCCTTGCCAACAACGCTACACCCACAACCCTACACCATTGGATGGCTCCGCAAAGGAAGTGATCTTCATATCAACCAACAGTGTCGACTGTCGTACGACATCAAGCCCTTCAAAGATGAGGTATTGTGTGATGTTTCTCCTCTCAAAGTTTGTGATGTTATTTTGGGTGAATCTTATTTATGGAAACACCATGTTGTATATGAGTCTAGGCCTCGTAGTGTTATTATTACTTTGAATAAGAAATTGTATAGGATACCTGAGGCAGTCTCATCTAGTGTTATTTCCTTTATCTCTACTAAGCAATGCAGAAAGGTCATCTCTTAGACGTGGAAGTTTGTCTTCTTCGTGATTCACTCTTAGAATAAGAAAATGATCACAGCCACATCCAGGGTCTCTGCGAATGACCTCTTTGTTGGCACTAGAATTCACCTTTGGATTGTAGTAGAGGTAAGCCTAGTACCTATCATTTTTTATGTCACAATGAATAAATTTAAGGGTGGTATAATGGACGCAGTCTCAGGATTATAGTTCTTTAACTCGGAAAACTGGGTTGGCATGCACAAGCGGGGGAGGTCTTGATCTAAGTCAGTCAGTAAGTTGTAGTAAAGAGTGAGTAGGGGGAAGAAATGGTGAGGAAATGTAGAGGTCTTCTATGGACATCGAGTCTTCCAGCATCCTAAGGAAGGAAATGATTCAAATACAAGATCTTCTTGAACCCAAAACTTCAAGAAACTGAAAACGTCATAACAATATTGCAATCAAATGTACATTACAATACAGTCACAACAAATTGACTGGATCACCCATGCCCAAGTCTTCACTATCAGAAGCAAAAGAGATGATAAGAAAGATGACTGTCATTAAACAATAAGTCTCAAATGGAAACACATAACTAGAGAACCAAAGGCTTCATTAGAACATTACAATACAAGATCTTAGCTCAACCATCAACCTTAACAAAATATCCAAAATGAGTATTTACACTCAGAACAATTCGCCACCATGAGAGATGTGACTTGGCTATTACATTCAAAGCTTTGCGTCTGTATATTCTTCTGTCAAACACGATCTCATACCAATATGGGCTTTGCAGGAGAATCTACTGATAGGGGAACTTTGGGCTGATAGTCTACTCCCACGGACAGTTCTTCCACGCTTTCTATTTATGTGGTGAAACAAGGTTTCAACCACCTTCCCATTTTCATTAACTACTTTCATCGGGATCGAGGCAAGGCCTGACACCCATGAATGTCTTAGGTGAGCTCACGACTCCTTCGAGTCAATTCTGGTACCTCAAAGTCATGAAAATATTTCTCCATGACCAACTCGAGTGCTTTGTTCCTTTTCACTGCTCCTTTTCATATGACCCTGGGCTGCAATCATGTGCCTAATTACTAAGTGCTTTAGGATTTCACGTTTCGCAAACTTGCATTGTGATCCTGCTGAAATTTCTGAATCGCGAAAGTGAAATTGTTTATATTGGGCGACATGTATCCATTTTCATCGGACGACCCTATTGAACATCGACATTTTGGGACCTTGGGTCGTCAACATTTCTCACTTCAGCTCCCCCGAAACGACTTTCTCCATGATAATCCTACGCCACGTGTCTTTCTGGAGTGGACGGTCAAGATCATTTCGAGACTTCGCATGTCGCGAGTCTTCAAGAATCTACCCTCCTATTTTCCTGATTCACAAAATAATGAAAAGTTGATCCATCAGTACAGATCTCTCCTTTGATAAACAACTGCGATCTTATTTCAATTTCACATTTTTTGATTCTGATGAATTTTCTCCTTGACCACGCCATCTTGTGAAACCATGAAATTCTAATATTGTGCCACATGTCCATCCCTGTACCAATGACTGGGATTGACCTTGCGATTTCAAACCTCTGTTTGATGCTAAACTTGGTGCAACTGTATGATCCCGATCAATCGATGGTCATCGATCTAATCTGCTAGATGGATCTCTTCCACCAAAATTTGATCTTGCTTTCTCACTTGATTTGAGTTGATATTAGACTGCTTCAATTTTTGCGCCTGGTTCTCACGAATTCAACCTATGTAGTTTACTTGAATGATTGGCTAAGGGCTCGAGAAAACAAATTATCAGAGACAGAGATGAAGAGGGGAATTATCAGCCTAAGAGATAACTAGAAGGCTAAGGGTCGACACCTCTCAGGAAGAAAAAGAAGAAAACTATAAGCCGAAAGGAAGAAACCTTACGATTGGGTCTACAAAAGGAGGAGAGACAGGAAAAAATACAGACTTAGGTAGAAACCACAAACCCCTAATACTTTAACAAGTTTATGTGATAACACTCTCCACACATCAAAAGAAAGTATATAAGGTCATGGAAGAATACTCATATATCTTCTCCTCACCTACCAGGGTACCTCTGCACTGCCAGGTCAAGCACCCCATCCATCTGACCCTCGACGCAACACTACCCAATGGGACAGTCTATCATTGCTCTTTGTTAGAGAAAGAGGAGATCAAATGATAGTTCCAATAACTTCTCCACAAGGGGAACATCTGTTGTATTTCATCACCTTGCAGGATCCCAATCGTGCTAGTACAGAAGAAAGATGGAACCTGGTGACTCTACATTGATTACCAGGCTCTGAATAAAATCACATTCAGAAACCGGTACCCGATTCTCCGAATCAACGACCTCCTTGAAAAAATCACAAGGGCCAAATACTTCAGTAAGATTAATCTAAAGTCTAGCTACCACTAGGTCTTGATAGAACAAACAGATGTATGGAAGACTGCCTTCAAGTCAAAGAAGGGCCTTTTTGAATGGTTGTTCATGCCCTTTGGTTTGACAAATTCTCCAGCCAATTTAATGAGTATTATGGACGATATCCTATGACCATTCACCAATACTTTTGTAGTGGTGTATCTGGATGACATTCTCATTTACAACAAGACTTGGGTCGAACACTTTCAACATATTCAATAGGTTCTGCACACCCTTTGACAACACAAGCTATATGCCAACTTGGAAAAATGATCATTTGACATGGACAAGGTCCATTACCTAGGCTACATCATTGATCACCATGGCGTACATGTGGATCCAACCAACATCTAATTCATCCATGACTGCCTAGACCCAACCATACTCACTAAGCTTTGGATATTCTTAGGCCTTTCCAATTTCTACCACAGGTTCATGTTGGGATTCTGCCATATTGCATGGGCCCTCAACCAAAGAAACAGGGGTGGTGGTAAGGTGAAATTTGCATGGGTCCGGTCCCAAAAAAAGTGTTCGATGATTTGAAGCAGCACTTGTGCTCAGCCCCATTAATTTCACTAACAAACCTACAAAAACCCTTTGAGATTGAGACAGATGCTTCAAACTATGTTGTGGGTGCCATTGTCACTAAGCATGGCCACCACGTGGCCTATCATAGTAAGACAATATTAGATGTTATCTATAAGTACCCTATTTACGAAAAATAAATGTACTCCATTGTGGAAGCCTGCCGCCAGTGGAGACATTACATTCTTGGGAAGGAGACAATCATCCACATTGATCATAATCCACTGCAGTTCATGCAAACACAAGGAAAATTGAAGAATTACCGCCATCAAAATTGGTCCACATACTTTCAGCAATTCCACCTCAAAATCAAGTATAAAATAGGAAGCACCAATCACGTCGTTGATTACCTCAGTAGACCGCCAGTCGTGACACTCACCATGATGTTAGACTCTTGTGGCCATGAGACCTCTAAATGGCCCCAACTCTATGAGATAGACTCAGAGTTCGCCACCACCTACCAAATGTTGGGTGAAAATGCAGTTGTCGATAATTTCCATCTTCAGGATGTGTTGTTTTGTCATCTGGGCCATATCTATGTTCCATCAAGAGAGCGAGTGAAGATAATATGGGAATCCCACTACACTTGAGTGGCAGGACACTTCAACGTCGAAAATACAATGGTGATGCTACAAAAAAATTTCTACTGGATGAAACTTCGATAGAGGTCAACAAGTACATCAGGTCCTACATTACCTGTGCTATTGCCAAACCGACCACTAAGAAGCAAGGCTTATACACCCCTCTTCCTACTCCTGACAGGGCATGGGAATCCATATCAATGGAATACATGTCGAGCCTTCCATCCACCAAGTAGGGAATGACTATGTTTTTTTGTTTGTTGATCACTTTTCTAAGATGATGATTCTAGTTGCCTGCAAGAAGAACATCACAACAGAGGCCACTGCCAATCTCTTCTTTGAACGAGTCTGGGTACATTTTTGAATCCCACAAACCATTTTCTTAGATTGGGATAGTATTGATTTCTCAACACATTACAATTCGGGAGCCTCTGGTCAGCTTGCTAGACACCAAGCTCACAAATCCGATATCATCCCCGGATAGATGGCCAAACCGAGGTCATTAAATTGAATGATTGTGCATATCATACCCAGCATCTTATAATTACAAGAACCCTGGCACATGGGATGAGAGAGCCTTCCCTATATCCAACATAGCTCTGGTCGAGCCACCGCATGGCTCAACTAGCCACAGCCCACTTGAGGTGGGGTTGGGATTCAGCTCATTAGGTCCCATAGATGTTGCACTTCCCTTTGGGGTCACCTCGACTGACTCAACTCCTCACGCGAAGCTGGTGACAAAGCCACACAGTTTCATTGGGAATATCCAACACATCCTCCAAAGGTTGGGATATCCTACATAAGTCCAATGACAAGTACAATAAGTTCCATGATCAACGTCAGGTTACACATAAGTTTCAGGTGGGATAAAAATTTTTAGGCACTTACTTAAGAACAACTACAGGACCCCATTGAAGCTTCACCGCACTCTGTTATGGGTCGTACACCATCCACAAGTCCATGGGGATAATTATTTTGGGCTCAACATTTCTCCTTTCCTTAGTGCGCACCTAGTGTTCAATGTGGATCTCCTTAGCCCTCATTTCCCACCATTATTGGAAACCTTAGAGTAGCGGAGACAAGCCCGACACCATGAGGAGCTTAACCCCAAATGCATACAAAAACAAACATCAAGTGATCATATTGTGGACAAATCAAGGGCCTTGACAACAAGAGATCCATCTTTATCGTTTTGTCAAAGTGGGGCAACTCCTGCACCCAAGGCAAGTGGCTCACATGGGGCCAAATTAAGTAGAAATTTTCCCTCATCTAATGATGGAAATCAATGCAATGGAAAAAAAAATTTCCTAAGGAGGGAGTATTGAACCAAGTGGATATCGGTAGCGACCCACCTTTTCCAGCGAGGCTCAAAACATTTTTACGGCAATTTTGGTAATTTACTATTTTAGCGGTTTCACTTTTGGGTGATTTTGGGGCCCTAAATGATGTTTTGTGGAAAGCGAGGAATAATGCGTTCCTTTTATATTTCCCCTAAAATGAATCTCCTCATGTGCTGCCTTTCAATGGGTGGGCTATCATGCGGCATTAAAAAGAGATCATTATGCAAAGGATTCACGACCCTAGGAAGTTGATGTACTAACTTACCTAAAGCTGGGCCCTGCATGACTTTTGGTGTTTCATCCCTAGGGTTAGGTTTTGGATGTCTATGAGTTTTAGATTCCTATTTATTGTAAAATTCTTCAAAGAGCCTCAGTAGCAATCATCTTCTTACCAAATGGAGTGAAGCACATCTCTTCTTCTTAGAGATAGTAGCCACCATTCAACAAGCTTGTTTTGGCTACATTTTATGGACTTCCAACTTATTTCCTTATTGGATAGAAAACCAATTTTCTTGTATCTATTAACATTATTTAAGCACTTTTTTTAATAATCTATAGTCATTTCATTTCTTCTCATAAAATGCGGATCAATCACATTCCAATCAATAACATGATTATCATCTATACCTATTTCGCCAAAACGGTAAAACATAGAGCCATTATACCCAGGTCATGGATGGGAAATGCAAGCATATATGAAGCTGGTCCAATCCTTTCTAGGTTCCAAATGGCCCAAAAATATATCTATTAAGTGGAATAGTTCCATCTTTAGGGAACTTTTCTTTTTGTTTTCACTTTTAAGAAAACATGATTACCCACTTTAAACTCCACAGTGGGTTACATTTCTTATCAACATAATTTTTCTGTGATCTTGGGTAGCCTTTAGATTCTTCTTAATCTTCAACATTTTCTCTTCCATTTCCTTGAGAAACTCTAGCCCAAATATTGCTATATCAGCTAGGTTGTCCAAGTGGTGTGTTCGCGGTTTCAATAGCCTTCCATAAAGAGATTAGCTTCAAATGGGATCATCTTTGAAGATGATCCTCGATACCATTGTTGTAGGAAAAGAGAAGTGCCACCAAAAGTGTGTGTATTATTCCCATTTTGATGGTTTTTTTTCATCACATACATCCTTAGAATTATCTTCTATCACTTGGTTCAACCTATCTATCTTCCCATCAGAATTAGGATGATAAGCGATTGAAGTTCAGTTTTGTTTTGAACCCTTTGAATAACCTCTTCCATAATTTTGAGGTAAAATTTAGTCCAGCACTTGACATAATTGTCTTAGGAATACCACAATCGTGCTACTTACCTCATATAGATATAGACAATATTGGCTTCCTTGTGAGTTGTCTTTAATGGAATAAATGGGCATCTTTACAATATTATCCACCACCACCATGATGGAATCATGTTTGCTTATTTTCATTAAACCTTTGAGTAGAATCCATTGTCACGCTTTATTTCCACTCAGAATGGACCAATGGTTAATAGAAACTCCAGGGTGCCGATGCACCGATATGACCTTCCTAACCTCCATAGATTTGGCGATGTATTCTATAATTTCCTTCTTCATACATGGCAAAAAATAATGGCTCTTAATTGTTTCCATGGTTTTCTGATATCGGGGTGCTTTCGACGCAAGGCACATTATGCATTTCTTCCAAGATCATAATTCTCAATTCACGAGAATTAGGTACATAAATTATGTTTTCACGAGTGTTCCATCCACTTCAATTTATAATATTTCTACTTTATGTAGCATGTACCTTGTTGTAGCTTTGCTACCATTTCCATGTACTACAAATCCGCATTTGCAGCTTCCAAAACTCTACCTTTAATATTAGTTTGATACATGTGTTGATGGTTTGTGGCATCTACGGTTCATGCACTCTCTTGTAGAGTGCATCAGCCACTTTGTTATCCTTTCCTTTGATATGCTTGATATATAAATCCATACTCACAAAAGAATTGAAACCATCTACTCTTGCCCTAGCATTCAAGGTTAGTTGATCAAACAAATACTTGGGCCAGATTTATGGTGTGTTCTTAGTTCAAACCTCTTTCCAATGAGGTAATGTCTCCATTTATTTAGAGTATGCACTATGTACACCAACTCCAAATCATGAGCGGAATATTGTTTTTCATGCTCTTTCAATTTTATGTACTCATAACATATTACAAAGCCATTCTAGATGAGGACTTATCCTAGTCCTTATTTTCATGCATCTGTGAAAACCACAAAATCCTCATTAGGATGCATAGTCTCAGGAGTTTGAGCACTAGTTAACAAGCTGCTTCAGTTGTTGGAAGTTTCTCTCACATTCTTTTGTCTATTAAAATTTATTCTCCTTCCTTTGCAAAGGAAGTGATGAGATGAGCTATCCTTGAGAACCAAGGATGATTATAAGGATGGAAATTTATTTTAAAATGTCATAAACCGTGAATATTACTAATCCTTCATATATGTCGACTATAAATGTTTGGCGATATTTTTTTAAAAATATTCAAATTTATAAGTATTTTATATAGATTATATAAACTTTTGGCGATTTTAAAAGAGTAAAATAATATTATCCTATAGAATTTGTCTTGAATCATTTTAAAATAACGAATCTTGTTTTTAGGAAAACCATGGAAAAATTAGCCCATGGCGAAATTTAGCCACTAAAATCGTATGTTGAGAACCACTTGAACCTTAATACTTGGTGAATTATACAAAGGATCTAACTTTTGATAGAATGAGCACTTGCTCAATTTGGCATCTGGAGTTGGTGCTCTCTTATAACTTGCATCACCATCCCTCATATGATGTTCTCTTCCTTGGACTTTGAATACACTAGGATGTCATCCAGGAAGACTATAGCAAACTTGTCTAGATATTTCACAGATACACCATTCATGAGGCACATGAAAACAATGGGTGCATTTGATAACCCAAAATGGAACCACTGTGAAGATTCATAATAAACATACCTTTTTATGAAGGAATTATTGTTGATGTCTTATCCAACTTTATCCTTACACCTAGTGGTAGCGACATCAGGTCTATTTTTGAAAATATCTTGGCATCCTTCAACTAATCAAAGAGATCCTTCGATCCTTGGTAAAGGGTACTTTTTCTTAATAATCCCCTTTGTTCAGTTGTATGAAATCAATGCACAAATCTGTGTCCATCCTTCTTCTTCACCCAGGCAGGGACTAGAGCACCCCAAGGTGACACACTTGGGCATATATAGCCCTTCTTTAAAATTTATTCAAGATGCAACTGTAGTTCTTTCAACTCACGGTGCTCGTGCATGGGATTTTTTGATACTGGAGTTTCTCCAGGCATCCAATTTATAGATAAATCAATATCTCTTATAGGGTAGTCGAGGGTACCTCCTGGAATAAATATTCAAATTCTTCCATGACTGCATGGTCTTCAATATTTATTTTATATCCCTAGGTGCTTCATCCATATGAGCTACAAATATTTGGCGGCCCTTCCTGTAACACTTCTTCAAATTTTGCACTCATTATTTATCTAATAGCAGTTGCTATAGAATTCCTTGGATTGTTTCCCGATTTCCTTCCTCATCCAGGCGAGTGAATGCGTTTTTATGACAGTATAAGATGACATGGTGTTGGTACAACCAATACATACCAATTAGGCGGTCAAAGGAACCTAAAGGTAAAATGTTCAATTAGGCCATGTTCTCCCGATCCATTCATGTCCATTGGACAAGACTTAAAAAACTCAACAACCTCCCTTTTGTCTCCTGCAGCCAGCTTCACTTACCAAGATTTTTCGTTCTTGTTTCTTGGAAAATGAAACATTTCTACCATCTTAGGATCTATATAACTATGACTAGCCCTGAATCAATTAAAATATTACATGCTACCCGGCAGGTTCAAAGAAATCTTTCATCTTTATCTCATGGTATCTCTTAGTAAAGTATTTTTTTTGAAGTAACTTCTTAAATTCCTCCCAAGTAACATTTTTTCTCTTTAATGTGTTGCACACTCAAAATTGATCCCACCACATGTATTCCTTTCCTTTTAGTTGATACATTGAAATTCTTCCTTTTGCATGAGAGGAATAATTTTGCGGTTGAAATATTTTCTCATGCCAAGAAGAGCCATGTCTCGACATCTTCTTCCTTCTTTTTCTCTCCATCAAGCTGTTAGGAGGCTTAATTTTGGTCATTTCTCCCTTCATTTCATCAACTCCATATCTCCTATGATTTTTCACGGTGAGGAGATGGAGGCGTTGCTGTGCCTCCCTCTTAGGTATTGATCTTGGGGTGATGATGGTGTCTACCAACACTCCTTGATTTCCTCTTGCCTCATCGGGGAACATGTGAATTCCTAATTTACTGGAGTCACTCTCCCTTATCAATTTCCTTTCTATCCTTTCCAATATCCGCATCAACATGTTGAATTCTCCTGATGATCTCTGGCTTTCCTTGGGCTTCATGTTATCTGCTTTCGATAGATGCGGACATATTTCTACAATCTTTCAATGATTTTCATCATGTTTCCTTCCTTATCTATCTCTTCTCCATGCCATTGGAGTTTGATCCTTCAACTCCCAATCGGGCCATCCAATTTCCTCTAGCTTCCATTTCACGGCTAGAATCATTAGTACCTCCTCCATTTGGTTTGGTTAAACCAATCGTTGTCTCAAACCTGATATGCAAAAACCAAAATTTTGCGGAGTCATCGATCTTAAACCAATCGATTCAATAAAATGTTTCAAATTTCATTTTCTAGCATCAACTTTATGTTGAATTCTCCCTGTTGATCTCTGGCTTTCATGAGCTTCATGTTATCTGCTCGATGAGTCTGGACATATTTCTACAATCTTTCAATGATTTTCATCATGTTTCCTTCCTTATCTATCTCTTCTCCATGCCCATTGGAGTTTGATCCTTCAACTCCCAATCAGACATCCATTCCTCTAGCTTCATTCTCTGAACTGGAATCATTATGTGCCTCCTCCATTTTGGTTTGGTTCTGACAATCGTTGACTCTCCAAACACAATGTGCAAAAAACCAAAATTTGCCAGGTCATCAATCATAAACCAATCTGATTCAATAAAATGTTCAAATTTCATTTTCTATGATTCTCGATCAATCAAGAATCCCCACAAATATTTTCTTTCTGCGTTTTTCTTTGTTCTACAACCATTTCTCAGGCACTATCACCTTTCTCTTAGTCCAAAACCCATGTGACCACAGGTTGTGGCAAGGTGCTAGGTGCTTACTCGGGACCTCGAGCATCCATATTTGGAATTTTTCAAAGAACATCTCAACAAACTCTCAGAGTTATGAATTACAAACTTGCAGAGTAGGGTGGTGTTGGGCCCCAACAACTCCCCCTATATTTTTACAAAATTTAATGGGCCCCTATTAGAATCTTGATAATTATAATGAGCTACAAAATCAACCTTTTCAAATAGTTCCATACCTTGGCTTGCTTTGAGACAAACTTAAGACATTCACT
>SNQJ01S0272650.1:17394-28746 GCA_010110895.2 Picea sitchensis
AAATAATCAATAGTTATTGTTCAAGGGAAGTAATGACTTCCAAAGGTAGCTACAGCTTCCAAATGTAAAGGGAGGGATAAAACTCCAAGAGGAAGATATAATCCTCCAATATAAAGAGAGGGTTGAACTCTCCATCCTTTCCCCTTCCTTCCACCCAAGAATATATGAGAGATAATAAAACTTTACATTAAATCATCACCATCAACCAACCATCACATAGAACCTGATAATGCTTCTTGAGACTTCTTCAATTTTTGAAATTCTTCAATTCTTGCAATACTATGATCTTGTAGATAATATTACTCAATTTATTCTCTGAAACTTCTCCAAGTTTCACTCCTTTAATCCCCCCCAAAAATAATTTATAGAGAGAATGGTAGACCTTGTTCAATTCTAGTTTATTTAGGAGACCAAAATTGTACAGAATGACCCGCGCTCAATATTTAACACCCGATTATGAAACTCGCACACAAGAAACTAACATATGTACTATTTCCAATGCAATTTGTCCCACTTCATTTGGATTCTCTATGAATAAGTTATGACTGTTTTACCTGGAACACCTGTTTATTGACTAGCTTCAGGACTAGTCAAAAACCCTATCTTCCACAGAGTGTATCTCCATAATTACAACGAATCAAGAGCTGAAACTTTTAACATATGTACCTTGATATATATTCTCAATACCATATCAATTTCACCATATGAATCATTCTAGAAAAAAATTTATAGTGCAAATGGTAAGATGACCTGAAAATAACATACCTTAGAAGACATCACCAAAAGACTTCATCCTCCCTTGAAATCCAGACTTTTTTACTTCTAATTTCCTTTGAAATTCGAATTTTGTATCAAATGAATGTATAATGATATTTATTTATACTATATATGTCACTTACTTTTAACATTAGGGCCGACCTGACACTTTCTTATTTTCTAATTATTTTCTTTAATTATCTTCAAGGCCTACATGTACTTCCTTCTTCAATTCACTTTGTCATATTCAAAAAATCATTTCTCCTCAACCATGAGGATCCACGTGACATGCCACATACCACTGGAAACAACATGATGTATACTTTCCACCCATGGGTGTTTTATTTGCATGTACATTTTCCTTCATGTCCAAATACCTTCATCAATCTTGCGGTCCAAAACCCATGACTAGGGTTGACATCAATGACAACAACCAATCTTTCAACAGGCTTTGAGTATCTTCTCCAGAGACTCAGAGTAATTTCTACTCCAAAATGAATTCTATTGATTTCTTATCTTATATGTCTTATATTTACATGAGGAAGCACCATAAAGAGGACAGTTCAGGTTCATATATAAGTTTCAGGAAGAGTTCATTCAGGGGAAGCAGCCTCGGATGGAAAGATACATTTTCCATTGATGACAAAGGGGAAGAGATTTATCATATGCAAATGTAAATTCTTGGAGAAAGAGCATGAAGGAATGGTTCCAGGGGGAGCGATGGTCACAGGAGGAGCATGAGTGATATACCTTCAGTATTGCATTAGAGTGTTGACATTAATGCCAAAGGGGGATTTTTTTTATTAATTGGGTTGGTTGTCATTGATGTCAACCCTTGAATAAATTCTAGTAGCACAAAGGTTTGGGTAATGGACCCAAGTTTGTTTTATGGATAATGGTATGATTTTTGATATATTTGTAGGAAATACTATTCTAGATGGATATTACACATCATTCCATTTCCAGTTGTATGTGGAACGTCACATAACTCCTCGTAGTTAGAGATTTATGGCCATATGAAGTGGGAGAACCCTCATGAGTCATCTAGAAGCCCCAAAAGTTCATAGTCAAATTGGTTGCAAAGAAGAAATTATTTAAATAATAAAGTGAAGTGATGAGTGTAATATAAGTCAAAATGGATACAAAAGAAATTGTTTAAATAATAAAGTTATTGGAGAAATTACTAAGTGGACAAGTGGTTAGAAGTGGGTTAGCCCTAAAATAAGGAAAGTGGGTTAATATGGTTAGAAGGTAATTTAAATAATAAAGTGAAGTGATGAGTGTACAATAAGTCAAAGTGGATACAAAATAAAATATTTAAATAATAAATTTAATGGAGAAATTACTAAGTGGACAAGTGGTTAGAAGTGGGTTAGACCTAAAATAAGAAAAGTGGGTTAAGATGGTTAGAAGGTAACCCCTTGAGGAAGCTACATGAAAGTGTAAATAAGAGGCAAGGGTCTCTCATTTTTAATCACAATTGAGAATATTTAATATCTACAAGTGATCGAGGTAACCAAAGGATATCTAAGCTGAATTTCAAAGGGAAGGTGAAGTAAATAAGGCCGAAATTCAAAGGAGGATAAATTCGTTTGATGATGCTTTCTAAGGTATGTTATTTACAGGTCATCTAAACATTTTCACAATAACATTTTTTCTAGAATGATTTAGAATGTACAATTGAGAGGTCGTTGAGGAAACATATCCAAGTATATGTGATAAACATTTCATCTTGTGGGTCATTGTATTTCTGGAGTTACACTCCATGGAAAATAAGGTTTGTGGCTAGTCCTGAAACTAGTCTAAAATAGGTGTTTTGAGTAAAAAAGTCATAACTTCTTCATAACAAATCCAAATTTAGTAAGACCAAATATATTGGCTATAGTACAGTCTGTAGTATTGTGTGTACAATTTTCATATTCATACAAAAAATATTCCATGTGGGGAATGCTCTACAAGTTCTCTCTCTAGAATAAGCCAAAATTGAATAAGGTATGCCATTTTTGCTATAACTCCTTTTCTGAGAGGATCCAAGTAGTGGAACCTAGAGGAATTGCATAAAAGACACTGAAGAATATTTTTTACTATTTTCATATATGTATTCATTACAGGTACATAGTTATGATTATTGCAAGTTAGGGTTGTTGACTAATATGTGAGACTAAAGTAATGTTTGATGAAAATGATAGTCTCTTGTTGTTGAAGTTAAGGAAGGTTTGCATGTATGTGATCATATACACTAGGTCTATTACATAGTTAAAAATCAGAAGTGGATAATGAAATTGATGAGGGATTTTTGTTGAGGTAAATGTTGGGTACATGGTTGAGACAAGTAGTTGATGAGTTGGCACATACAAGAGGAATATAGTTGATGATGTTGGTACATCTTGATGAGTCATAATTTATGTGTATTTGATGCATGATTGGTAGATATTTGGTGCATGGTTGATACACTCATTTATGGTACAGGTTGAGGTACAAGTTGGTGCATGGTTGATGCACTTGTTTATGGTACAGGTTGATTACAGGTTGTTTGATACAGGTTGTTACAGGTTGGTTGGTTGTTGGTCATTTGGTATAGGTTGTTACAGTGTTATATCTCATAGTGATAGTGTGAAAGTGGTTCTGTCATTCTAATTCTATGTCAAGGCGGTTGGACGAGGCTAGGATAGGTGGTTGTAGCCAGAGAACATAGGGGGTTGTAGCCTCCTTCTAGTTGTAGCCAGAGAATTGGGGAGTTGGAGCTTCCTTTAGGTTGTAGCCTGAGAAACTAGGGGGTTGGAGCCTCCTTCCTGTTGTAGTTGGAAAACAAAGGAATTTGGTGCTTCCAATGACTGTAATTCTTAAATACATATAAGAAAAATAATTTCATGGTTTTCTCTCGCTTTGGGTTTCCACGTAAAAACATTGGTGTACTGTGTATGTATATGATTGTTCATTTGTTCATTGTTTATTTACTCTGCAACTATTGGATGATAATGGTACATTAATATAACACTTTCATTTTATGATTAAAAAGGATTAAATTTCTCTATTACTGATTCACTCCCCCTCTTAGTAATCCAACAATTGGTATCAGAGCTAGGTACCTTCATGAAACAATTTAACCACTGGAAGGAGATCATGGATTATTCTGAGAATGGAGTACCAATGTTTAATGGTCATAATGGTTTAAAGTATGAGTTATGGAGTGGAAGGACGAAAGCATTTTTACAGGCATAGGGGTATTGTATTTGGTTATCAGTCATTATAGGATATGATAGTTCAAGTTAGTTAGTTGAAGTACAATCAGTTGTAGTAGTAAATACTTCATGATAGTATAGTGATAAATGGGTCAGCATTATGGACAGTTGTGCAGTAGAGTATTGGACAGTATGGACAAAGATGGATTTGTAAGAACACTTAGCAGGTTTGGACAAATATATGACAGTGTATGAGAGAATGGATTCATATATTGGTTTAGAGAGTGGTTCAAAGACAAAAGAGAATTATCATAATGGATGAAAATTACACAGGAAATGGTTCGAACAATTCTAATGGATTTGAAATTGACAGATATTTCTAGACACATGCAGTGCATACAACAATTCACATTCAAAATAGAGTAATTATCAAAAACAACAATGAAAAAACTCCCTACAAGCTATGGAAAGGAAGACCAACAAATGTGAAGCACTTCAGAGTATTTGGAAGAAAATGCTACATCAAATGAGAAGATGGAAGAATGGGAAAGTTTGACTTTCGTGTGGACAAAGGAGTACTTGCTGGTTACTCAAGTACAAGGAATGAATACAAGTGTTACAATCTAAGGTTGAACAAAGTTGTGGAAATCATCAATGTAATAATCGATGAAACAAGTAGATGAATATTAAAAGAAGAAGAAAATGAGTTAGTGGAATAACTTTACGAAGAAGAAGAAAAAGAACAAGAAGGGTCCAATAAAAGGAAGTGCAGACAACATCCTCTACATCAAGGTTAAGCCGAAAATTTTCAAAGTATATGCAGAATGAATTTGAAATGTCATTACTCGAAGAACTATCCTTCTTTCTGGGTCTTTAGATACCTCAAAGAAACTGGGAAATTTTTATTTCTCAAACTAAGTCTATTAGAGAAATGCTAAATAGGTTCGGAATGGAAGATTGTAAACCAGTTACAACTCCTATGCAAACTAGTTGCAAGTTGAGAAAATATGATGATTTAAAGTCTACAGACCAGAGGAAATACAGATCAATGATTGGTAGCTTACTATATGTGACAACATCTAGACCATATGTAATGCAGAAAATTGGACCGGTGGCACAATTTCAAGCCGCACCAAAGAAATCACATGTATTAGAAATGAAGAGGATTTTCAGATATCTCAAAGGAACAGAAGAGTTTGGATTATGGTATCCAAAAGGAAAGGATCTATCACTTATTGCCTACACAGATGAAGATTGGGTAAGTTACATTGATGACCGACGAAGCACGAGTGGAGCAGTGTTCTACTTGGGTGAGTGTTTAGTATATTGGCTAAGCAAGAAAAAATCATCACTATCTTTATATATAGTTGAAGCAAAGTATATTGAATCAACATGATGTTGTACTCAGGTTTTATGGATGAAACAAACTTTGATAGATATACAGATTGAGTATGATGAGCCCATTCCAATATATTATGGTAATACAAGTGCCATCAATATCTCAAAGAACCCAGTGATGCCCTCCAAGATGAAGAAAATTCCAATAAAGTATCACTTTCTATGGGAACAGTTTGCAGAGAAGAACATCAAAGTTGAATATGTGGTCACAAAAGAACAAGTGGCAGACATATTTAGAAAACCACTTCCAAGGGAAGCCTTTGAGTATCTTCGTGAGAGACTAGGAGTAATTTCTACTCCAAAATGAATGTTGTTGATTTATTATCTTATATGTCTTAGATTTAGATGAGGAAACAACATAAAGAGGACAGTTCAGGTTGGGAGATCAGTTTCAGGAAGAGTTCATTCAGGGAGACCATCCTAGGATGGAAAGATACATTTTCCATTGATGATAAAGGGGAAGAGATTTATCAGATGCAAAGGTAAATTATTGGAGAAAGAGCACGAAGGCATGGTTCCAGGGGGAGTGATGGTCACAGGTGGAGCATGAGTGATATGACTTCAGTATTTCATTAGAGTGTTGACATCAATGCCAAAGGGGGATTTTTTTATTAATTGGGTTGGTTGTCATTGATGTCAACCCTTGAAGAAATTCTTGTAGAAAATTCTGGTAGCACAAAGGTTTGGGTAATGGACCCAAGTTTGTTAGATGGACAATGGTATGTTTTTTTATATATTTGTAGGAAATACTATTCTATATGGATAGTACATGTAATGAAATTTCCAGTGGTATGTGGAACGTCACATAACTCCTCACGGTTAGAGAGCTATGGCCATGTGAAGTTGGAGAACCCTCATGAGTCATCTAGAAGCCCCAAAAGGTCAAAGTAGTCAAAGTGGTTGAAAAGAAGAAATTAGTTAAATAATAAAGTGAAGTGATGAATGTAATATAATTCAAAATGGATACAAAATAAATTATTTAAATAATAAAGTTAATGGAGAGATTACTAACTGGACAAGTGGTTAGAAATGGGTTAGCCCTAAAATGAGGAAAGTGGGTTAAGATAGTTAGAAGTTAATTTAAATAATAAAGTGAARTGATGAGTGTACTATAAGTCAAAGTGGATACAAAACAAATTATTTAAATAATAGAGTTAATGGATAAATTACTAAGTGGTTAGAAGCGGATTAGCCCTAAAATAAGAAAAGTGGGTTAAGATGGTTAGAAGGTAACCCCTTGAGGAAGCCACATGAAAGTATAAATAAGAGGCAATGGTATATAATTTTTAATCACACTTGAGAATATTGAATATCTACAAGTGAATGAGGTAACCAAAGGATATCTAAGCTGAATTTCAGAGGGAAGGTGAAGTGAATAAGGCCAAACTTCAAGGGAGGATAATTCTTTTGATGATGTTTGCTAAGGTATGTTATTTACAGGTCATCTAACCATTTTCGCAATAACTTTGTTTATAGAATGATTCAGACCATGAAGTTGGGAAACTGTTGAGGAAACATATGCAAGTAGCTGTGTTAAAAATTTCATCTTGTGAGTTGTTGTATTTTTGGAGTTACATTGCATCGAAAATAGGGTTTGTGGCTAGTCCTAAAACTAGTCTAAAATAGGTGTTTTGGATACAAACATCATAACTTCTTCATAATAGATCCAAATTAAGTAAGACCAAATGTCTTGTTTAGAGTAAAGTCTTTAGTATTCTTTGTACAATTTTCATATCCATACAAAAAATATTTTGTGTGGGGAACGCTCTACAAGTTTTCTCTCTAGAATAAGCTAGAATTCAATAAGGTATGTCATTTTTTCTATAACTTTTTTTCTGAGAGGATCCAAGTAGTGAAACTTGGAGGAATTGCATAAAAGAAACTAAAGAACATTGTGTACTATTTTAATATCATTATTTATTACAAGTACATAGTTATGATTATTGCAAGTTAGGGTTGGTGACTAATCCAAAATTAGTCATGTGAGACTAAAGTAAAGTTTGATGAAAATTCTAGTCTCTTGTTATTAAATTTAAGGAAGGTTTGCAGGTATGTAATCCTATACACCAGGTCTATTACAAAGTTAAAAATCATATTTCAATGATGAAATTGATGAGGTATTTTGGTTGAGGTACATGTTGGGTACATGATTGAGACAAGTAGTTGATGAGTTGGCACATACATGAGGTGTATAGTTGATGACGTTGGTACATCTTGATGAGTCATAGTTTATGTGTATTTGATGCATGATTGGTACATATTTGGTGCATGGTTGATGCACTCATTGATGGTACAGGTTGAGGCACAGGTTGGTGCATGGTTGATGCACTTGTTTATGGTACATGTTGATTATAGGTTGTTTGGTACAGGTTGATACAGGTTGGTTGGTTGCAGGTCAGTGGTACAGTTTGTTATAGTGGTATATCTCATAGTGATAATGTGACAGTGATTCCATCATTCTACTTCTACGCCAGGGTCGTTAGACAGAGCAAGGATAAGTGGTTTTATCCACCTTCTAGTTGTAGTCGGAGAACATAGGGGGTTGTAGTGTCCTTCTAGTTGTAGCCAGAGAATTGGGGAGTTGGAGCTTCTTTCAGATTGTAGCCTGAGAAACTAGGGGGTTGGAGCCTCCTTCAAGTTACAGATGGAAAACAAAGGAAGTTGGCGCTTCCAATGAATGTAATTATTAAAGACATAATAAAAATCATTTTTTTTTCTCCCGCTTTGGGTTTCCACGTAAACACATTGGTGTATTGTGTATGTGTATGATTCCTCATTTGTTCATTGTTTATTTACTCTGCAACTATTGGATGATAATGCTACATTGATATAATACTTGCATTTTATGGTTAAAAGGGATTAAATTTCTCTATTATTGATTCACCCCTCCTCTCAATAATCCAATAGGTTAGAGGAAGTTCCGAGGTCAAGCCCACAAACCTCCATTTCTAATACAAGGAATATATATATATATATATACGTTATCCATTGGGATTGCTACTAAATTTGGAGTTTGGTTTGTATTTGGTGGATCTGCCAGATCTGACGACGGATTTAGTGGACTAGGGGTTGGCGCCATCCAACCCCTTACCCATTCTAAATTCTGGTTGTTGGGCATTCTTGGGAATTTTACCACTGCCACATGGCATCCCATGATTGGGCCATGTGGCAGCCTTTCATTGGCCCATGTCACCTCATTACATGGACAACCACATCACCTTTTCCATGTTATCCTGCCACATCAGCCTACCACATCACCTATCGGGTGGTTCTACGGTCTACCACGTGGCACCTTCCCATTGGTCCATGGATTTGACCAGAAAAGTCCAAAAATGAGTGACACGTGGCAGCCTCTAGTTCTACCACGTCACCATGTTGATATCAGCATGACACATGTCTCTCTCTGCATGTGCCACGTACACTATATGAATGATGACATCATCCATACTGGTGATGATGTCAATAGTACAGATGTTGACTCATCCCTGCTCACTCAACTAGGTTGACCAAAACTTTGACCGTGAATATCTTTTGATTCGTAACTCCATTTGACGAGCCATTTATGCCATTGGAAAGCTTGAGATGCACTCTTCACAATTTTGCCAATTTCACTGAGATTTGAAGATTTGAATTTTTTCCCTTTCTCTATCTGTTGAGGCCATTCTGAGCTTCCTGAGTTGCTTCTACAAATTATGAGATATCCTTAGTCTTCCTTGGATCCTTTTTAGATCACACCTTCCCACTGAGATCTTTTTGGACTACCAAAATCTTTCATAAATAAAAAAATAAGTGACGGAAGAGTTCCCCCACCTTGTCCTTCTCAATCAACTTTGCCTTGCTTGGATGTGTTCCATTTAATCCCACTCAAAGATAATCAACATCAGCCCTGCGTGAATTCCTCATCCTTCTGTCCAGGATGATATCTTCCTTCAACTCTTCCAAGTACTCAGGAGAAAACTCATCAAATGAAGGTATTGAAACTTCCTCACCTTGATCCATGATTATGGGAGGCTAAAAAAAATTCAAGTTTTCTACATTTACAACTGAGTAAATATACATATAAGGTGGAAGATCTAGAAAAAAATCATTGGTACCTCTTTTCTCCAAAATAGTGAAGGGTCCATATCATATGGGCTTGAGTTTCTTTCCTTCACCCTTCAATCTCTCCTTGCTCATGTGAATCCATACCTAGTCTCCAACCCGGAACTCATGATCAACCTTGTTCTTGTCATGTTGATATTTATACTATGCTTGGATTTTCTCCAACTGTTCCTTGACTGCTTGGTGTACTTGTTGGATCCTCTGAATGAACTTGCGGACCCTATATTCATTTCTTTCTTCATTTGAATTGACATCTCTCACATACATCAAGTCCAAAGGCACCTTAGGAAAATATCCAAAACATGTATCGAAATGAGAACACTGAGTGGAGGAATGTAAGGCTCGATTGTAAGCATGTTGTACATAGGGTATCCTTCAATCCCATAACTTGGGATGGGATGCTTGTTGCAGTAGCCTTGAAACAAAAGTACCATTTTTCGGTTAACAACCTATGTCTATCTGTCGATCTGTGTATGGAAATAAATGCTCCTCTTCAACTTGGTGTCCATAATTCTCCATAATGTTTTCCAAAAATCCCTAAGGAATTGAGTATCTTGATCCGAGATAATGGATGTGGGTAACCCAAAGTGAACCCAAACATACTGAAAGAAGAGATTAGCAATATTCTCAGCAGTGATCTTCTTTTTACATGGCATCAAGATACAAATCTTGCTAAACCTATCCATTACAACATAAAAATAGTCATGACCCCTTTTTGACATTGGTAAACGCCCTACAAAATCCATGGATATACTTTCCCATGGATGGGATGGACCAGGAATTGGTGAGTATAGCCCCAATTTTATATTAGTGGGCTTAAAAGTAGAACACACCACACACCCCTTTACATATTTAGTTACAACTACTTTCATCTGAGGCCAGTAACAAAATCTCTAAAAATGAGCCATAGTTTTTCCTAACCCAAAATTCCCACACACAAGAGAAGTGGGAGTTTCTCGTATTACATGGACTCATTCACTTGTAGGAATACATAGATTTCCAAGATGGTAGAGTAGTTTTCCCTTCAGACAATAGTTCTCTACCTGTGCACCATGGGTTATATTCTCAAATACTTCTTTAAAATCTTCATCAACGACATATTATTCACATAGCTATCATGAGATAAAGAAGCATTCTTCAAAATAATAGAAGCAAAAATATGAGGTCTAGAAAGCATATCAACTACCTTGTTACTCGTACCCTTTTTGTATTTGATTACCAAATGAAATTGTTGAATAAAACCCATACACTTGCAATGTTGAGATTGTTGCATCTTGGTTTATGCTTGGATATACTGTAAGAGTTGATGATATGTATGTATGATTTTTTTCTTCCCTAACAAGTAGTGCTTCCATTTCTTTACACTTTGAACTAATGCATACAATTGTTTATCATATGTAGGATAGTTAGCAATAGCTTGGTTAAAATTTTTAGACTGAACAGATAGGATGACAATATTGCATCAATACTGCACCCATGGCATATCCGCTGGAATTTGTATCGATATTCAAAGCTTGTTGAATATTCGACAATGCTAATACTGGTGCGGTAATGATGTTTTCCTTCAAAGTGTCGAAATATTTTTGTTACTTTCCTCCCCTCTAAAATTTTTTCTTCACACTGGTTATGCCATGCAAAGGAGCTACAATAAAAGAGAAGTTTGAAATGAATCTCCTCCAGTACTGGACTGCACCTAAGAATCTTCGTACTTTGGTTACACTTTTAGGCTCAAGCCAATTTACAATTACATCAATCTTGGAAGGATCAATTTTCAATTGTCCTCCTCCTACAATATGACCTAAGTACACAAGTGCAGTCTTATCAAATTCACATTTAGACAATTTTACATACAATGTTTCCCTTGCAAATTATCCAATACTTTCTTTACATGCCTTTGTTGAAGGAAAATCTCCCT
>SNQJ01S0272651.1:0-11604 GCA_010110895.2 Picea sitchensis
AGATGAGGCAGGGTTTATACTAATTTATAAGAGTCCACTTATATATTGAGAATGGTACAATGAAGCATGCTGAATACTTAGAAGAGTCCACCTATAAAATTTCATGTGTGGTGCAAAAGCCAAGTTAAAGCTTTGTCAGGGGGGTAGCGTTGAAAATAGTTACCTCACTACCAAACCATCGTGTGACGTGTCAGGTTTGTGCCAGCCAAGTCGGTGGACCAACGCCAGGTGCCACAACCACTGAGGCTGACTGTGAAATGCTGGGCACTGCATTTGTGGTTGGTGGGAAGGTTATAGTACCAGGCTCAATCTAGTTTCTCATACAGGAACTTGTATGTGCTTTTAATTTTTGATTAAATAGTAATGTCTAGTCAAAAAAAATTCAACAAGGTTATCTTTGATTATGGTACTTTTTATATTGTTGACTTCTTATCATAAATTTATATTGTTGACTTCTTATCAAATTTATGATTAGAAAATATTTATCAATTAAAAGATTAACGATGAAGTTGAATTTGATGTTACATTGTTCAATAAAGAGTTGTCAATATGGGTCAAAATAATACAATTTTTTATGCATTTTCAATAGAATACAATTTTTTTTTGTGTACTTTCAATAGGTTTTGTGCACTTGTGTGGATATGTGAATAGTTTTAATAAAAACATTTATTTTTTTAAAATTAAATAAAAAAATCAAACTAGAAAAGTATATTTTTTTTAAATTAAATAAAAAAATCAAGCCAAAAATCTTAAAAATCAAACCAGAAAAGTAGAGTATGAATGATTAATACTAACTTAATTGTTTTAAAATTCAAATTGTTTTCTTTCACGATCAATTGATCTTTAATAATGCTCTCTCTCTCATAAATCCAATCCAAGCAATCCAAAACAATACCAACTGAACCTCGACTTTCTGCTGAAAAGTTACAAAATCCCAATCTCCAGAAATTCAATTGAAGAGAAAGATCAAACAAAGTTTTGTCTTGTATTTTGAATTTTTTTTAATTACTTTCTTGGCCAAGGATACTTTTGCTTTATAAATTTAGAATTACTCCAAAAAAAAAATTAAGGGGCATGAGAATTATAAATTCCACACTGAATTATACAAAAACTTGCAGTTAAACTTTTCTTCAGAAAGACATAGTTAAACTTTTCTTTAGAAAGACATAGAGCTGCATCACAACTCTCAGTGAGTTCAAATCCACTGTAAGCATCATCAGAGTGAGGATATTTTACTATTTCCAGTGAGTTCAAATGTCCAAATTATTGATCGAGATTAGAGGGCAGTCACTTGCTTGCCTCTAGTTTTGACAGAAAAATCCTGTTNCTCTCAGTGAGTTCAAATCCACTGTAAGCATCATCAGAGTGAGGATATTTTACTATTTCCAGTGAGTTCAAATGTCCAAATTATTGATCGAGATTAGAGGGCAGTCACTTGCTTGCCTCTAGTTTTGACAGAAAAATCCTGTTTGAAAAATGATAACATTCCATTGGTAGATCTCATCTTAACAGGTTTCAGATCTGGCCAGGCTTCAACTGGTACTCATGGTACTCATAGAAGACCTAAAACACTTGATCTATTGAAACCATATTTACAAGAAGTCTGGATTGTTATATTTCAGTTTTTTTTTCCACACAGATGTTTACACCAATACAAACCAATATAACTCAATCTATTCACAGAAACAAAATTCAAAAGAATCCCAAGTAATCATTTATCCTCTTAAGGTCCCTCTTAAGATTCGATTGACCATTTCGATCTTAGTGAACGTTAATCATCATCATCATTAAAAACCATTATCACCTTTCAGTGAATTCAAATCCACTATAAACATCATCAAGTGAAAATATTTTACTATTTCCATTGAGTTCAAATGTCCAAATTATTGATCGAGATTAGAAGGCAGTCACTTGCTTGCCTCTAGTTTTGACAGCAAAATCCTGTTTGAAAAATGATAACATTGCATTGGTAGATCTCATCTTAACAGGTTTTGGATCTGGCCAGGCTTCAACTGGTACTCATAGAAGATCTAAAACACTTGATCTATCGAAACCATATTTACAAGAAGTTTCTGGATTGTTATAGGTATTTTTTCCACATATATATTTACACCAATACAAATCGATATAACCCAATCCATTCATAAAAACAAAATTCTAAGGAATTTCAAGTAATCACTTACCTTCTTAAGTTTTTAAGGTCCCTTTTAAGGTTTTTAGGTTCTTAAGGTCCCTTTTAAGGTTTGAACTTACCTTCTTAAGGTCCCTAAGATCCCTTTTAAGATCGGATTTACCAATTCAATCTTAATGGACGCTGATCATCATCATTAAAAACCACCATCATCAACTGTTGAAAAAATGGCTCAAAAAATCTTCAAAGATGGTTCTAAATCTTCAAAGATGGCTCTATCTGGCCTCGAAGGTGCCACTGACCCATCGTTTATTGGTATCCATTCTCTCAGACCACTGCTCGGACATGATAAACACTCTAGACAGCTCCCCTGCAACATATCTTGTATCAGGCCTCTTTCCGGGCTCCGGATCCACACAGGAAGCAGCGATCCTCGCTACCCTCTCTGCGCAATCTACAGGAAAAGAGTCCTTTAGCCGAGGATCCATCCAAGTCCTCAGCCTCCCTGTAAAATTATCGCCGCCCTCTAGAAGAACAATATTCAGGGTCTGTATAAGCCCTATTCTCTTCATACCGCGTCCGCCCTCGTCCGCCACATACCTTATCGGTTCGTGACCAGACAGGAGCTCCAGCAACACAACACCCAAGGCAAAGACATCAGTTTTCTGCGAGACCACGCCGCTGTTTAGGTATTCCGGCGCCATGTAGCCCTGCGTGCCGGTGATCTTCACGCTGGAACGTCGAGGCAGAGCTCCGAACCCTTCCGTGTCGTATTCCCCGGCGAGATAAGAGGCGCCCAGATGGCAGATCCGCGCTCTGTAACTGGGCTCCGTGACGAGAATGCTGCTGGACTTTATGTAATTATGGACATACTTGATTTTGGTGTCGTGGTGCATGTATTCCAGCCCCTGCGCCACGTCTACGGCGATTTGCATCCGAGAAAGCCAGGAGCCGAGGACCGTGAATCCGGGCGCCTTGCTGACCCTCAGGCAATCCCCGAGACTCGATGCCTGGACGTATTCGCAGACCAGATATCCGTTCTCTCCCTCGCAGCAGCCTCCCAAGAGATTCACTATGCTGGCGTGGTGGGCATTGCAGATTTCCCGGATTCCTGACCCGAAATCTCTGATTTCTCTCATCCTTTTTCTCACCGTGACGGCCACCGTTTTACCTCTGAGAACGCACTTCCAGACGGACGATTTTCCCAGCCTTCCGGAGGCGAATTGGGCGGTGGCGTCTGCGAGTTCCCTGTATCTGTAGATAATGGGGTTTTTCGGGAGGGAGTCCCTGAAACTGGCGAGCGACTGGGCACTGCTGGAGGAGGCCTTCGACAATAGGCAGGAGCCACCGCTTATCTCTATGCTTCTGCTGGCGATCTTTATATTTATGTCCTCCGAAGAAGACCGGGCGGGTTTTCTCTGTGATGATCTCCGGGACTGCGGCTCGTGCACCATGTGGGGTTTGAGCTTGCACATGCTTTCCTCTTCCCTTCTTCTGATCAAGAAACCGATCTCCTTACAACACTAAAGGGAAGGAGGCTTTTGAAATGGCCATTAAGTAACGCATTCCGCCGCAAAATACCCAGTCTGCAAAAGCAGGATTTGAAAACATTCGGGATTTGCAATAGCACTAACAATATCTCTATACACGCACGGCACGGCACGGCACTGCACTGCACGGCACGGCAAGACAAGTCATCCAGCTGCCCCGCCATTGCTAGATTTGTATTAAAAGATTCAGAGACATATTGTGTCAGTCCTAGCTAAAGAAATATTCTTTACAGAGTAAATTATGGCGGTTACACGGTTTGCTCACTTTGTTGTTATATTATATTCCCTCGGGAGTATATCTCTGTAAGTGTGTTTGTAAGTGTGTAGTGGGTGGCAGGTTTGGAATTTCAAATTTCCCTTGCCTGTCAAGTGCAAATTTGATGATAGGTGTTTGTTTTTCATGCTTGTCATTTTAAGTTTTATGTAGATTTATAAATGTCAATTTTTTTTTTTATGTTATATGTTAATTTCATCATCATATTAATATTAACTGTAGATTTATAAGTGTATATTAACTGCTAATTTCTAGCTTTCGTTTATATTAACTGTATCTTCCTTACTCAAAACTAACATATTTTGGATTGTTCAAAGGTGGTGGAAATTGTAGGGTTTATCAGCGCTGAAGTTCACTAGGGACTCCCATGGTCGCGCCAATGCTCAACGCTCTGAGTCAACAGAGGATTACTTTAACCTGAATTAGTCGGACTACTTTTAACAAGGACTACTTTCACGGTTCACCTGTCAATTTACACTTGTGTTGCGTGCCTTATCAAGTTGGGTGGCACAAGTTTTCAAATCTTTAACTCACGGTGGAAAGTTGTTACCGGTAAATTGATGGGGTTTAACTTATGATAGACTGTAGACCTATAGGGTATTCGAATAGTGAAGTAAAATGTAATCATGCCTCTCCAATTTTCGAATCAAGTACACATTTTTAATTTTTTTTAAATTGAACAGTAAATTGAAAATTTGGTGATAAGCACAAAATCTAGTAAATCTATTATACAACCATATTACATTTGGAGGCTGGACTGATCGTCACTAAGATAACTCACAGTTGGACATGACTACTGATGATAGACGAGGAAATAAAGGATAACAACTACAAGGTTCGGAATAAGAGAAACCCTCCTTAAATCTGAGATCTATTAATAGCTCACGGTTCACCATAACCATTATCCATTCCAAATAATAGAATAGGTAGGCGGCAGGCCTTATGGTCTGGCCTTCAAGCATCAAAAGGGCTAATCCGTTCACAGAGGATTCCTCGATGTCCCATTGATAACGTGAAGCTTTCTCTCTTGTTGCTCCGTTGACTGACCAGGAAATCAATATTTCTTCGGCAGTAGCAGGGTAAGGGTGTCAAACCATATGAAAAAAGTAGGCCGATAGGAGCAAATTGCCCATGGGTGGGATTAAATAGGGGTTGTATTTTCCTCCTCGAGATTGAATACGCCCTAGATGGAATCTGATTTCATACTCTGATATAAGTTTATAACCATTGTACCCCTTATGCAAAATACTCAGGTAACAGGTTCACTCAGAAAGGTAGGTCAATTATTTGCTTTTTCACTTTACTTCCGGTGGAGCCGTCCTCTTGTCACTGGTTATTTCATTCCCAACTAATACGATATGCATCGTTCAAGAGCCAGACCTACCAGCCTAAAAGCTAGCGAGCTATTCTATCATTCATCTCAAAGAATTTGATCTGGAATTCCTTCCCATAATTGTCGCTCCTAATATTAAAAAGATCCAAGAAAAGCATTGCAAGATGATACCGAGAGAAATATTTCCAAAACCCAAAGAAAACTTCATTGCAACTAGAGCAATATTGGATGGATATAAAAGACGACAATGTGAGGCTTACCAGTCGAGCGAAGAGTGTAATATCTGCCACATTCCCCGAGCACCAAATTCCAATAGTGCTTCACCCTCCCACAAAGACCGAGTATATTTGATGAGCTGATGGGCTGAAGGGTAGGCTCGCTGCTCCACGGTCCACTTCTTTCTTCCCCGAGCACCAATAACGCTTCACCCTCCCATAGAGACCGGGTATATTTGATGAGATTATGGGCTGAAGGGTATGCTCGTCGCTCCACATTCCACTTCTTTCTTCCCCGAGCACCAAATTCCAATAGCGCTCCACCCTCCCACAGAGATCGGGTATATTTGATGAGCTACTGGGCTGAAGGGTAGGCTCGTCGCTCCACAACCCGGATATGAGCAGGTTGCAGAGCCTGTAACAAATAACATCATAACTATTAACAATTAAGTTTGATCAATGCATGAGAGGTTGGAGTTGCACTTGTAGCTACCATCGAGATTCAGCCCTTGACAAAAAAGTATTAGTTACTGTATATTGTGGTGACACAGGAGCAGGGATTAATTTATTGCATTTAATTATATACAGCTGCTTCCACCAACTTCTCTGCAAATACGTATAAGTTATAACCCAGCTTCCACGTCCCTACCAGGCCCTACTATCTAGCAGGCTAACCCTACTACCTAACCCTATGTTATACTATATACCCATTAGAGTTTTTGACGAGTACTGAAGGTGGTCACACGTCAAATTGATAGGTAGATAATTTGAATGCCAGTCAATGATGAAGTTTGATTTTTTAAACCACATGTCAAATACGGGTTGAGGGACAAAAGACGGGCTGTAGCCCGTCAAATTCCAGGCCTGGTGGGTGGTCATTAATCTAAAAAAAAATATTGTTGCATTTTTTAAAATTCAGAGGGGTAGTCTGTAAATTTTATTAGTGTTCGCTCGAAAAATTCAGAGGGGTAGTATGTAAATTTTATTAGTTAAATGGTTGGGTTGAGAAGGTCTCATATATCAATTTAGTGTGGCAGTGACTTTAAAAATAAATTATTATTATTATTATTATACTGTCGGAGGGATGGAGGTAGTATATAGCAATGAGTTAGCATTGACTTTCATATTAGTTTTATGTTGACTTAAAAAATGTGTATAAATTTTAATGTTGAACATAACAAATAAAAAAAATTATTTTTCAATATAACAAAATTAATATTTTTATGACCTTTGATTGGTCAATAAATTGATAGTGTTATTGCAACATTCACTTCATTCGAGGTTTGAAATTAATTTTGACATGACTATATATGAGTGTCACTTTCTTATAAGGTACAACTCTATTGATAAAATAATTTTATAACAAATATAAAATAAAAAACCATACATATGTTCATATTGAATTCGCCTCCTTTCACAACTCCCAAAAAAAATTGAATGGAGACACTTTACCCATCAATTCTATATAAACCAAGTCATGTGAAATGAATCCATTGACCTATGAAAGAAGATTTTTTATTTTATTTTATTTTCTTATTTTTCCAAATGTGTGGTTATGAAACCATTTTTAATTCTTTTGGTAAGTTACCATTGACCTATGAAATAAGATTTTTTTTTTAATTTTATTTTCTTATTTTTTCAAATGTGTAGTTATGAAACCATTTTTAATTCTTTTGGTAAGTTAATTGATAGCTACGGGGTTAGAAACCCAATGGATCTGGTGGCAGGCTTGTTCGGGCAGCTTGCTGGCATTAGTGGGGCATGCGTTTTTTTGGTGGACGTGATTTGGCATACAGTTAACTCACATTATTGGTGAGTCTAACAAAGAAATTAAAGGGCCTCTTTTTGCTCACCCAAGTGACCAAAAGAGCCCAACAAATTGGCGACCATATTGAGGATAGAGATCGAATTACTCCTCAATTAGGCCATTAGAGATTTCATTCTCACTTTGTTGTGTTTGCAGGACCCAAAACTTGCCTAGCCCGATGATCCAAGTGGATATTGGTGGCCACCCACCTGTTCCAATTGGCTCATTTTGTCAGTTTTTAGTTCAACGCGTTCTTTTGTACTTATTTGTAATTGTGGGTTCTACACTTATGAAGTTGTCTAAAGCCCTACACATCTTCCAAGTGGATAGTGGTGGCCTCTTACCGAATCCAACTGGCTTATTTTGTATGTATTCATGTCAACACATCTTGTTGTACTTCCATGGTCGTTTTGGGGCCCTAAAGAGTGTTATTTTGGCGTGCCACAGTCAAACTGTAGACGAAGTCAGAGTTTGACGGCATAATGTGTAGTTCTCTAAAAGACCTTTCCAATGGGCTATCACGCGCCTAAAACGAAGATCATATGCAAAAGTTACGACCCCGGAAAGTTAATGTACTAACTTACCCAAACGGGGCCCACGTGACTTTTGGCGTTTCATCTCCTAGGGTTAGGTTTTTGGATGTCTAGGGTTTTGGCATTCCTATTTAACATAAAAAGACCTTCAAAGCCTCATTGTAATCATCTTCTTGCGAATGAGCGTAGCCGTCACATCTCTTCTCAGAGATAAAGTTGTCACCATTATAGTGAGTCTTGCACTCTGTATTTTTACAGTCTCTTTACAATTCTTTCATTAATAGAAATCAAGTATTGTTGTATTTCTCTATTTCTGACAATTTTCATGAGTATTTCATTGTAATTTATGTGCTTTCATGTCGTTCCGAACATAATTTGAATCCCCCGATCCTCAAATACAACAAATCAGTCTCTGGTTGAGAGAACTTAGTTCGAATTTCTGTCCCACCATTTTTCTATGTTTGAATGGGTTCAGGGTAAACAATCACACAGGTCGCGCAGGATCGCACATATCACCTTCTCTCTTTTCGTGCAGATTGCGCACTCAACGCGACTGTTAGTGGTAAAAGCCGCGCATAAACACTTTTTTCATTGATTGTAAGGGATTTTGAAGCCGATTTCACTCAGTAATTGTAGGTTTATTTTCTGCGCTTTGTAAAATCCACAGAAAGTAGGTTTTGAGTTCTTTCTTTCATAGGTACTTAGCCACACATAGACATGCATAGGTTCTTTCTTGCATAGGTACATGCACAACACTTAGAGGAGTAGCCAACACATGGCAAAAAAGAGATGAGTTCAATACTTACTCATTTGAGCACTAATGATAGAGAAATTGGTGAAATAGAGGACAAGTTTATTCACTAAGCATTTTTAAAGATAATAGGAATTGTACATAAATACAAAACAATTTCACTATTTGACAACACAGAGGAGTTCTAGGTAGGGATTATGTACAAAGTTCAAATTACTATTTCAATTTTTTTTTTGGGTGTGTACAAGAAATATTCACCCCTAATTTTCTCTTGTCGATCACTTGATTCACTCTCTTAGATACTCAAATCTCCTAGATAAGGTATGCAAAGGTATGCAATGGAGATAGTGAGAAGGGTGACGATGGGATGTGAACAAATGATCTAGTGAAAAGGGTGACTATGGGATAAGAACAAATGATCTTGGTAGCATTAAGAGTAAAATGCAATTTCCAACAAGCATGTGAGATGGTAGTGTTGGAACCAAAAGAGCAGGTTTTGCTTATGATAGTGAGCAGAGAAAACAAGACAATCATGAGCAGAGAAAAGAAGACAGTTGAATAATATGTGCAAAGGGTTTTTTTCCTTCCCTAATTTGTTTTCATAAATCTCCTTTCTGCCATGGCT
This sequence comes from Picea sitchensis, assembly GCA_010110895.2. NCBI lineage: Eukaryota > Viridiplantae > Streptophyta > Pinopsida > Pinales > Pinaceae > Picea > Picea sitchensis. The sequence continues at coordinate 9,220 of SNQJ01S0272651.1, forward strand.
TGAAGATATGCACCTACAATGTTTGTTAAGGTCGGTTGGGTGCAACCTTTGGAATAAAGGTAGTTTCGAAAATTCCAAAATCCATACACATCCTTGGTTATTCTTGGTACCATTAGATGTGATTCAATGGTTATTAATAATTTCACCTTTTTCACTCTTATTACCATGGTGATTAAGTAATTATTAATATAGTTGTGCGAATAATGTTGAAACACTAGCTATGATGACAACGACGTACATAACCAATACGTATTCATTTCTAACTATATGAATGAAACGATCAACCTTTATTGAGATGTCAATCACTCTCAATCATTTTGCCAACTACTACATTTATATAATTTTGCCAACCAACGTAATTTATATAATAACATTAGTTTGCTAGATTAGTGGAATCAAATAGAGGGCTAATATTCTATCCATCCACTAAATGTTTCAATCCTTCGGACAACAATCAAGTTAGTTAGTGCATTGGATATAGATGCACTAAGAGGCTTATACAATTCAAAAGTGGTAACCTGAGATGCCAAAAAAAGTAGAAGTGGGGTCCAATCCAACACAACTTTTTGAACACACACTTCATGCACCCTTTCCTTGAAAATATGAAGACCTATATCCATTCAAACCTCACAATTACAAATTTTAGATGTGGTTGAAGTCAATACCATTACCTCATATATATTTATATTTATATTTTAGATGTTGTTAAAGTCAATAGCATTATTTTATTGCTCCTCCAACTTTGTAACGACCCTGCTTAAATAGGTGTACATGATTATTAATTATAATTAATTTAATAATATAAATGTCCTAAAAGACTAGCTAAACCATAATTAACTAATAACATTAACTAATTAATTATTATTAATTAGTTATTGATGATTGTTAATGATTAATTTAAGTATTAATTAATTCATTAATTAATAAGGTAAATAAATAAAAGAAGGATAATAAATTATATTATTAAATTTCATTGCATGGTTCCCGAGGTGCTAAAACAAGGTTTAAGGTAAAGTTTCATTGCCTGAAATTGACATCAGGTACGGGAGCTAGGGGGTGGCAGACGGATGTCGTCACCCCATTAATGCTGGAAGAGGGGTTCCTCAAAACTTTTGTCACCCACCTCTCCTCTTAGCTCAATGTGGAGATTGTACAATTGTAACTTGTTTGCCACAGACTACTCTGCCTGCCAATTATTTATTTTCTAACTCGCCACAGACTACTCTACGCAGAATTGCCTCCATTTCTTTGGCGCTTTGATTGATGTCCTCGAGTAGTAGAGATCTTTGTTCGATGAGAGTTCAATTCTTTCTGCGTTGAAGAAATGTCATGTTGTGGAGGAAATTGCAGGTGCGGCTCTAGTTGCGGGTGCGACAGTGGCTGTAAGGGGTTTTCGATAATGCTTTGAATTGTAATTGCTAGTAATGTTGAGTTGAGTTGCATTAGGAAGGTTTCTATGGTCAGTGCATGATTGAATACAACGATTGAAAGATCTCATCTTCTCATCTTTTGTTTCACCTCACCGTCTTTGTTGTTTGTTGAGGCAAGGTGTTTGATTTTGCAGATAAACATAAAGGCACTTAAAGAGACTCTCTCCACTCGAAAGTTTTCCTCGTATCAACTTCAGTGGGAAACGCTCTTCTTAAGCACGAATTTACTGGACAGATTCTTTTCTAAAGGGGCTTTTACAAACTATAACCATATACAGGTCTTTGGTATCACCTGCATGACATTTGCAATCAGAATTGAAAAGAATCAACTTACGAATTGGTATAAATTTCAAAGGATTCTTTCCTTCAAAATCTATTTAGAGTCGTAAAATGCGTTTATATTTGCCATTAAGGCAAACTTCTTACAAAATGAAGCATATTAATTCGTGCAATCGCAAATAATGTATTTAAACAACGTGAAGTTGTTGCAATGGAATGGATTCTCCTTAAAGTTTTGAATTACCGATGCTCCTAGATAAAATATACGAGCAAAACAACATGGTGAGGCTACGCTCACTTCTGTATTATTCAATGAAGACAAATTACATCTTTATATAGGAAAAGACTCTCCCGAGTCGGTTACATGCAAACCAAAGACAACTAGACTTTTAACTAAAAACAGACTCTTAACACGCCTACAACTGACTCTCACAACTAAAGCTTATAACTGGTGCTTACAACTGGCGCTTTCAACTGACGCTTTCTCCATTATTTCCAAGTCTCCCCCTTAATGGAGAATGGATTGACTTCTGCACCTAACATCTCCCTAAACAGTTCAAACTTAATCTTTCCAAGAGGCTTAGTGAAAATATCAACAACATTTTCACTAGTATTACAATACATAAGAGCTATTTCATTTGACTGCAACTTTTCTCGAACGAAATGAAACTGAGCT
>SNQJ01S0272653.1:0-11735 GCA_010110895.2 Picea sitchensis
GCACGTGGGAACGGAGAAGGAGCCATCTTACGCTGGGCCTCCATGGTTATTTAGGGGTTTGAGTCCGACAGAGGACCGCAAAAATTTGATTTCCTTTAGTGGGTGTGTTACAAATGGCACTGAATCTTTGATCTGTCAGTTCTCTGACCACTTGACTGTCTGGTATTTGGGTTTTGACCTCTTCCACCAATGTTTCAAGGACTGCAACTATGTCCACCTTTGACATAACTTCTTCCTCTACCTCTAGAGTTATCTCTCCCCCTTCCTTTTCCATGACTTATAGATGACTGCACGGAAAATGCATTCTTTAATGACATGTTTGATCTATTGAATCTGTGTTCATGATTAATGAGGGAGGATTTCAATTCATCTAGACTAAACTGACTCAAGCCTTTTCTTTCTTCTAGAGTCACAACAAGGGTATCAAATTTATGAGGAAGACTCTTAAGCACATTCTCAACAACTTTTCTATCTTCTATGGTTTCACCATCAGACTTAATCTGATTTATCAAGCCAATAACATGGGTATAAAATGAATCTACTAAATATGAATCTTTCATTGACAGAGTTTCAAAATCTCTTCTAAGAATTTGTAGTTTTGAAGTCTTGACTTTGTCCATACCTTGATAAGAGGTTTGTAATATTTCTCATAATTCCTTGGCTTGCTTTGTTGATGCAACTCTTGGGAGTATGCTCTCATGCATGGATTGATATATGTAAAACATCGCCTTTCCATCCTTCTTTCTTTGACCTTTCAAGACATCCTTCTCAGCTTGTGTGAGTGCATGATATGTTGTCTAATTTGTTGGTTCCACATAACCATTTTAGACTATCTCCCATACATATTGACCTTTGAATAATGCCTTCATGGTCAAGGACCATAACTCATAACTTTTTCTATTAAAAGTGGGAGGTTGCAGATTTGAAGTAGAAGCCATATTTTACTTTTCCACAGAGTTGCTAACCTTGAACTTGTTCCAATAGAACCTGCTTTGATCAACTTTCTCTTGATCAACCTGCTCTTATACCAGATCTAGAATCGGCAGCACATAGGGAAACTATGTGCAACATAGTTTCAAAATACTGTGCACATAAACTTTGTCGTTAAACACTCAAGACGTACCACGCGATGGGAAACCTACTGGAATTTATGCGCACTGTGATAAAATAGTTAAAGTAACAATTTATTCACTATGGGATAATATCTAACACACAAATTCATAAACAAAACAAAAACTCAAAATTACACATGCATTGATCAACAACCAAACTAGTTGATGTATATATTAAAATCTCGACGCGTTGCATGTGATTACAATTTACAATACTATGAAGAGCCTTGGCTCAAACAACTTTTTTTACTGACTTCATAGACACAGAGCTTGTGCTTAGACTTCTTCTATTCCTCAGTTGTTTTTTTTTTCCCTTCACGACTATGTTCTCTCTACCTCTCTGCATCTTCTATCGACTAACTAAAGGCTCAGACTTATATGGACTATGACTGAGACTTCCTGTAGAAGTAAAATTGACTCAACATTGAAAGCACAATAAATTCAACTGACTCTTTATCTACTTAACTGGATTTGAGAAAGATAAAGATAGACACCATTAATTTAACTGCCATGCTTTCCCACTGATAAAATTGATCTTGCGTAAACATAAAATTAAACTAATGAACAAAATTTGCAAACTAAAGAACCGACTGACAAATCCTCTAACTAACTGTCTGACATACAAAATCAGTTGACTGATAAATCGACGGGCATGTGAGCTCACCAACTTGCAATTACTATTTCCAACAAATGTAGGGGCTGATCCAAATTTCTCTTCATCTTTGAAATTTCTCAAACACTTACAAATAATTTGTGAAGCCCAAGTCCATTATAAATTTATTATTGAAGTCATGGAAAAATCTTTGGAAAGGCTCCTTCATTTATAAAAATTTACATTCTCATTGTTCTCGTGGCACATGATCGAGTGCATTCAGTGCATTCGGTAAATTGAAATGTTAAAGAATATGAATAGTATATGGTATTCAACTTGATATGTAAATTTCATAACACATTATAATATTAAAAAATTTAATCAATTGTTTGTAGAAAACAAGGAACCATCTCCTCTAATTCTTGTAACTTCTCTCTAACATCATTTTATAATAATAATAATAATCTATTTTTAAGGTCACGTCCAAACACCAAATTGTTGACTGGTAAAGTCTACGGAGGTATACATACCCTACCCTCCTCTGGATTTGAACTTGTGAGCTCTTAAGAGGAAACACATGTTCTTAACCATTAGGCCCACTTAGGCTATTCATGTCGTGCCACCATCACTTCCCACAACATTTTCCTTGAGTTGTTCCTAAGGATAATTTTCATTATTCTCATTGGCATCATTTGTTTACTCATTGGCTTGTCTGCTTCAATTACTTATGCCACATAGATCAATGAATTCCAAAATGTGTATTCATGTCTTGTCTTGGTTAATCACATACTAAAAGATAACATAATGTAATATTTTTCACGATATGTCTAGTTAATAACTTTGTATGCACCATTTTCAACACTATCCCCATAACTAACATCATTATCACTTTTTCAATGGTTTTAAGTGCAAAAAAGGGTTTCTACCTCTGNATATGAATAGTATATGGTATTCAACTTGATATGTAAATTTCATAACACATTATAATATTAAAAAATTTAATCAATTGTTTGTAGAAAACAAGGAACCATCTCCTCTAATTCTTGTAACTTCTCTCTAACATCATTTTATAATAATAATAATAATCTATTTTTAAGGTCACGTCCAAACACCAAATTGTTGACTGGTAAAGTCTACGGAGGTATACATACCCTACCCTCCTCTGGATTTGAACTTGTGAGCTCTTAAGAGGAAACACATGTTCTTAACCATTAGGCCCACTTAGGCTATTCATGTCGTGCCACCATCACTTCCCACAACATTTTCCTTGAGTTGTTCCTAAGGATAATTTTCATTATTCTCATTGGCATCATTTGTTTACTCATTGGCTTGTCTGCTTCAATTACTTATGCCACATAGATCAATGAATTCCAAAATGTGTATTCATGTCTTGTCTTGGTTAATCACATACTAAAAGATAACATAATGTAATATTTTTCACGATATGTCTAGTTAATAACTTTGTATGCACCATTTTCAACACTATCCCCATAACTAACATCATTATCACTTTTTCAATGGTTTTAAGTGCAAAAAAGGGTTTCTACCTCTGTAACAAAGAGATAAAATTAACCAATTCAATCTTTGAGAACATTTGTCTTTGATCTTCAATAATCAGAATAATTGATTAAGTTATTGAACTAAATTTTATAAAAAAAAAATAACATTTACAATAAGTATTTAGAGAACTATGATTTGAAAAGTGATCTAAGATTAAGTTTCAGATGATCTTTTTTAGTGATAGCAGTCTCAATCAACATATATTGTAGGTGGAGCAACATAAAAATACATGAATATTGTAGTGATAACCGTCTGAATCAACAATGTAAATATGACCCAAGTCAGATCCTGACTTAGTTTGTGTTGATGATTACAACTTTGTGAGACATCCTCCAGGACATAGACAGAGTGAGTTGACCTATTAGAGAGCCCATGAGTTGGTTGTGCCCATGCAATGGGTGTGTCGTTCCTCTCTGGAATGATATGAGATGATGTGTGCCCCTATGTGGGATGAGGATGCCCATGATATGGGTGTGTCATTCCTATCTAGATTGAGATGAAATGATGTGTACCCCTGTGTGGGGTGAAGGTGCCCATGTGATGGGTGTGCATCAAACTCTGGACTGAGTTGTTATGACATGTGGTCTCCTGCCTTGTGGACTCAGTTGATTCAGGCTTGAGATGGTACTCCATATGATTCTCCTATGGACTCAGTGAGATAGAGATCTATTGAGTAGGACATCCCTATGGCTAAGAACATATGGACGTGTCCCTAGTGGATGAGCACTAGTGGATGTGTGGGTCCCTTGATATATTTTTTGAGAGTAAGATTTACCTGTAACCTTAACTGTGATGTAAAGGGTACAGGTTGACTCCACCATATGTGAAAGATAATTAATGTTTATTGTAATAATTAATTATTTTTTGAGTTATTGAGGTCGGCCTTGTTGTGCCAACAGACACAGCTATTGTTTTTCCTGGTATAGTATAATTAAAGTTAATTTCCCCATTGAGGAAACACACAATTCACTTGTCATTTGGAAATTTCAGCAAGTACATTTCTAGGGTTGAAGTGTGCACCTCTCTTGGGCGCAAGTTTCAAGGTTGTAGAGCACCCTCTTGTGTGCATTAAGGTTTCATGCTTGGGGTATCTTCTCTTGAGAACATATAAAAGGATTGTTGGGTTTTTCTCCCTTGTTGAAAAGGGCTTTCCCAAGATATTTCTTGTGTTCTTGTGCATGGTTATTCTTCCTGTAATATTGGTTATTGCAGCACTTGTACATTGTGTAGCTTCATTTGTTTGTGGTTCAAGTAAATGCTAAAATGAAATAAACCTCATGCTTTATCCTAGCATAGAGAAAATTAAACATGCGATAAGATCATAGATCTTGAAGAAACCATTGCAAAATATTCTAGCAGTCGTCCTCTCTCTTCTACATAATCGTAAAACCTCCTAGGGTTTCCATAAATCTGCACGACCCTCTCCTTCTTGGGTGTTCCAGCACTTAAAATTGAAATGTTGGGGAAAAAAATTAAATAGGGGTGTACGACCTCCCTTGACACACCTCCAACAACTCTCATATTGAAATTCCAAGAATTTTGGAGTTTTGGCCCTAATGTTTCTAGGGTTTCACAATTTTCTGCAAAAAATTCAGATCTAGGGTTTTTGTAGCTCATTGAAGGAGATTTTCATCTCACCAATGTTCTTCTAACTTTCAATGCTTATTTTTGGCAGTTATAAGCCCAACAAAACCTAATTTTTCTAGCCTAGCCTAGTCATTAGGTTTTCTAGCCCAGTTGGCAAGGGTTTGTGAAGAATTTGAAAATATGATGAACAAAACCTTGGGGAAAGATAGGATTGATGGATCAAGCAACTTCAGTTCCTGGAAGTCAAGACTTTAGGTCACCCTTGAAGAGGAAGACTTATTGTGGGTGATACAAAAAGGTTTTACCAGAGACAACTACCAATGAAGAGAAGGAAGAAAGGAAGGAAGATGACGTCAAGGCAAGGAAGATAATCATCTACTCAGTAAGATATCATCTCCTCCCTTGTATTTCCAATATGAAGACAACTTATGAAATGTATGAAGCATTGAATAATATGTTTGAGAGTAACAACATCCTCATAGCTCTTACATTGAAGGGCCGAATTCAAAATATCAATATGACAAAAGGTGACACCATGGCTACCTTCTTCATGAAGATGTCAAAGATCATAGATCAGGTAGGTTCCATTGGAGAAATCGTATCAGACAAAGAAATTGTTTTGGCCACTCTCAATAATCTGCCAAAACATTGGGAACCATTTCTTCAAAGTATCAGTGGTAGAGAACAACTACCTACTTTTGATCATCTATGGACAGACTGTACCCAAGAATAAATCAGACTTATAGCTAGAGGAGTGGAAGACTCCCCTCATGATGACAATCATACCCTTGAACTTCATACAAATAAAGGAGGAAGAAATAAAATACAATTCAGGCAAAAATTCAAAGACGAGAAGGATTTAGGTTATTAGAGAAAAGACATGTCAAAGGTCCAGTGCTTCAGATGTGACAAGTATGGACACATTGTGAGACATTTTCCTACTCGGAAGAAAGAAAGACAATATGATTCCACTACTGACATGGATCCAGACCCACCTGAGAAAGTTGAAGTCGTGAGAGATGAGGATTACTTCCTCTAAAAACAAATATGAGATTGAGCATGACTGTAGACTACGGTAGGTTTTTGTACTACTTTCCTTATTTGATTAACCAATAATTTCTTGCATTTTGATGATGAAGGGTATTATCCCATATATGGGAGCCCTCGTGACTTGGACCATTATCCCCGGTATGGGAGTCCAATTATTTTTGGTTTATTATTATCCTAGTACAAGAGGCCATTTTGGTTGTTATCCCTATGGGAGGCCATCTTGGTTATTATCCTAGTACTATAGAGTCAGTAGAGGCTTGAGAAGACATGATATATCTCCAGGTTATCAAACAGGAAAAGGAAGATGTCTATCCTTCATACTTTAGAGGGAGTCAAACTATTTGAGAAAAAGGAAAAGAAAATACCCTTTCCTCTTTAGCAGTTCAGAGGGAGACAACCATTGTTCCAGTTGATCCAGTTGCTCTAGTTGATGTTCCCAGAGACATTGCAGTAGGCCATAAAATACCTTCTTGGGCTCGACAAACTCTACAGGAGGCAGAGGTACATGCATCTCCTCAATATATCTAGCTAAAAATAATACACACAGTTGCAGAGAGAATAAAAGAAAGAAGAAGGAGAGAAAGAATGAAAGAATTCTCATTAACCATATTCCACACTCAAAGAGTGAATAATTTACAATATATATAGGATACATGAGTAACTAATGTGCCATAGTGGTGGTATAGAGTGATCTATATACACACAAACAGTTACGAGAGTAATCTGCCACTTGGTCTAGTCTCTCAGGCAGTTACAAGAGTGAACTGCCACCTAGCTGAGTTAACTAGTCAATCAGTCTTCAGTTAACTGACTGAAACAAAGTGTAGTGAGAAGTATATCAAGGAATCAATGGTAATGCATCAATATGGCAATGAAACCAAGGCAAGTTCACATTATCATGGTGATGATCCCAATGTTGCATGGTGACAAAACTGATGCACCATCTAGACTCAACTCAACTAGTCAAACTGAAGTGTTAACTGAAGAGCATATTCTCCAGGTGGAATATTCCCCCTTAAAACATAGGAGACTAGATAATGACTATTTATTACTAATAAACAAGGAAAAACCTTAGGAAAAATAAATCCTAGGTGTGTGTGAAGTAACTCCAACACCCCCCCTGAACATCACTATGGTAAAAATAAAGAATGGGTCCCGACAACGAAGCCATGTTAGGTACCTAAATACAAAAGATACACTAAAAATAAAGTGAGGAAAGAGGGAAAATTTCATGGGAAAAACCATCCCTCAAATTACAATGCATAAAAAAATCAAATGAGAAGGAACAAAAAGAAGTTGCTAAGCAACCTTGTCCTTCACTCCAAGAAGACCTCGCAACTGTGCAAATTTGTGCTCCTTGAAGATTTTTTTGAATATGTAGATGTCTGCACGGATCTAATGAAGTAGATGCACCATTAAGATGTCTACACATATCCACTTTCTCTTATTGTAATGAAGAATATCCAAATAAATTTTGGATGAAACTTTGAAAACCGTGCGGCCGTTTCCAAAAAAATGCTGAAATTTTGTTTATTTAAAAAAAATCATAACTTCACTTTTCGAACTTCGTTTCGGATGATTTTTTTTTTATGAAATTGGATATTATCCCGAGAGGAATTCAAATATCCAATTTTTTTCTGCAAATTGTGCTCAGAAAATATCAGAATTGAGTCTGATGTGCGCGGATCCCTTTTTGTCTCCTGAGATGCATGCATTGCGCATGGAAAAGTGTCTGCATGCGACTCCTGAGATGCATGCCATATATATTCTACATGAATTTCAGAAAACAAATATAAAATGGAGTAGACATCATCTTCAATTAATGGAATACAAATTTGTGCAAATACTTTTGTCGAAGACTCTTCATAATAAGAGGCTTGATCTTCTGACGGTTCCTCTTCTGACTCTATATTTTCAATCCCCTACATGCAATCTTCACAATATTCTTTATTCCCAAATAGAACCTCCAATCTGGTCCATAATTCATTTGGAGTGAATTCTTGTGTGGCATCACATACTTGGTGGAGAATTTATGGAGAAATAGACAAGAAGATAAATACTGTGGCCATATCTTGTCTATTGAGAAAGTCATTTTTCTCATCGGTGAAATCATGATCTACTTCTGTTGACATGGTTGTTTGGTATAAGCCTCTACTTCTGAGAATAAGTACAATCTTTGGCTTCCACTCCAAATAGGTATGAGGCGTGAGGAGTATTATCGGTGAGTAAAACATAAATTCCATATTTTCTGCGTTCTTCAATCTTCAGTACCTCCAAAAATAATTTGGTGTATCTTTTTATTAGCAGTCGGTTGGCTCTGATACCATGTAAATGTGTTGAACCTACAAAGAATAGATCTATCTAAACAATAATACACACATTTGTAGAGAGAGTAAAAGAAATAAGAAGGAGAGAAAGAATGAAATAATTCTCATTAACCGTATTCCACACTCAAAAAGTGAATAATTTACAATATATATAGGATACTTGAGTAACTAATGCACCATAGTGGTGGTCTAGAGTGATCTAGATACACACTAAGAGTTACGAGAGTAAACTACCACCTAGTCTAGTCTCTCAGGCAGTTACAAGAGTGAACTACCACCTAGCTAAGTTAACTAGTCAATCAATCTTCAGTTAACTATCTGAAACACAGTGTAGTGAGGAGTATATCAAAGAATCAAGGGTAATGCGTCAATATGGTGATGAAACTAAGAAAAGTGCGCATTATCATGGTGATGATCCTAATATTGCATGGTGACAAAACCAATGCAACATCTAGACTCAACTCAACTAGTCAAACTGAAGTGTCAACTGAAGAGAATATTTTCCAGGTGGAATAGTCTCCCCTAAAATATAGGAGACTGGATAATGACTATTTATGACTAATAAACAAGAAAAAACCTTAGGAAAAATAAATTCTAGGTGTGTGTGAAGTAACTCCAACACTCAAGGCACATTCCAAGAGAGCAAGAGACCACAGAGATTTTTGAGCTATATTTCAACTATGAGCCACATCATTGATATTGAGTCTTCTTGTCATGGAGAAGTGATAGGTTAGCAGGTATGGCAAGATGCCATGGCAGAAGAGTATCATTCCATCTTGAATAATGATTTGTGGGATATTGTTCCAAGACCATAAAGGAAGTCTTTAGTAACTTCCAAGTAGATCTATAAGATCAAGCATCCAGCTCATGGAAGTGTCAAGAAATAAAAAGGGAGATTTGTAGCCAGAGGATTCTCACAGGTGAAGGGAATTGACTATGAGGAGACATTTTCTCGAGTAACCCAATACACTTCCATCCGTACTATTATTGCACTAGGTGCATCCATGGGTTGGAAACTACATCAAATGGATGTAAATACAACCTTTCTCAATGGTGATATTGAAGAAGAAGTTTACATCGAGTAGCCATAGGGATTCATGATACACGATGAGAAAAATCATGTGTGTACGTTGAAGAAAGCCTTGTATGCACTAAAGCAGGCACCTTGTGCTTGGTATGAGAAGATGGATGGATTCTTGATGAGTTTGGGCTTCATCAAGTGTGTTGTTGATCCAAAGCTATATTATCATATTGTTGGTGACGAGTGCCTAATCTTGGTTCTCTATGTGGATGACTTATTCCTCACTGATTCAGAAAGACTTGTTGCTGAATGAAAGTGAGCATTGACTTATGAATTCAAGATGAAGGATATGGGTATGATGCACTACTTCCTGGGACTAGAAGTATGGTGGAGGACCGATGAGATTTTCCTAATTCAAGGAAAATATGCAGTGGATATATTGAAGAAGTTCGGTATGACAGACTACAAATCCATCCCTACACTGATGTTGATGGATTTGAAGAAGATGAACGATGCTTCTACTAATTTAGATGAAATTGATCCACATTTGTACCAACAACTAATTGGATCATTGATGTATTTGGTTAACACCAGACCTGACATATGCTATGCAGTGAATGTACTTAGTTAGTTCACGAGTCATCCAAGATAAACTCACTCGATAACATCGAATAATGTATTGAGATATCTACGAGGCATAGTTGGATATGGCAGATATGCCAATGTAGATTGGGCAGGGAGCGCAGTGGACCGTAAAAACACATTTAGTTGTTGCTTTACCTTGGGGTCTACCATTGTTTCCTGGTGCAACAGGAAACGAAGCTCTGTGGCCTTGAGTACCGCAGAAGCAAAGTATATAGCATTGAGTGTGGCAGTCCACAAAGCAGTTTGGATTTGCAATCTCCTCATGGATTTATTTGATCATGAGATGGATCCTACCATTATTCATTGTGATAACTAGAGGTGTGTGAAGCTCTCTGAGAACCCTGTGTTTCATGATATATCGAAACACATTGAAATAAAATATCATTATATCAAAGACATGCTGTAGAGGAAAGGAGTACACGTGCAGTACCTTCCTACACATGAGCAGATTGCAGATATCTTCACCAAACCGCTTGCCAAGATGAAGTTCGATTACTTCCATGAGAGACTTGTCCTGGTGGAGAATGCCTCCCTAGTTGAGAGGGAGTGCTAATGATTACAACTTCGTGAGATATCCTCCAGGACACAGACTGAGTGACTCAACCTGTGAGAGAGCCCATGAGCTGGGTGTGCCCATGAGATGGGTGTGTCATTTCTCTCTGGACTGAGATGAGACAATGTGTGCTCCTATGTGGGGTGAGGATACCCATGAGATGGGTGTGTCGTTCCTCTTTGGATTGAGATGAAATGATGTGTACCCATGTGTGGGGTGAAGGTGCCCATGTGATGGGTGTGCGTCAGGACTAAGTTGTTATGACATGTGGTCTCTTGCCTTGTCGACTCAGTTGAGTCAGGCTTGAGATGGTACTCCATATATTCTCATGTGGACTTAGTGAGATAGAGATCTATTGAGTAGGACGTCTGTGTGGATGAGCATAGGTGGACGTGTCCCTAGTGGCTGAGCATTAGTGGATGTGTGGATCCCTTGCTATATTGTGTGAGAGTAAGATTTACCTATAACCTTAATTGTGATGTAAAGGGTCTAGGTAAGATCCACCATATGTGAAAGATAATTAATGTTTATTGTAATAATTAATTATTTTCTTAGTTATTGAGGTCTTCCCTATTGTGCCAACAGAGACATCTATTGTTGTGTCTGGTCTAGTATAAGTAAAGGTGATTTCCCCATTGAGGAAACACACAAGTCACTTGTCATTTGGAAATTTCCGCAAGTACATTTCCAGGGATGAAGTGTGCACCTCTCTTGGGCGCAAGTTTCAAGGTTGTAGAGCACCCTCTTGTGTGAATTTGGGTTTCATGGTTGAAGGATCTTCTATTGAGAATATAGCAAAGGATTGTTGGGTTTTTCTCCCTTGTTGAGAAGGGTTTTCCTAGGATATTTCTTGTGTTCTTGTGCATGGTTATTCTTCTTGTGATCTTGGTTATTGCAGCACTTGTACATTGTATAACTTCATTGGTTTATGGTTCAAGTAAATGCTAAAATGAAATAAACCTCATGCTATATGAAAATTCAACACTTTGTACATTCCTACATATTTAAAAAAACAAATATGACCGAAGTTTCTGTTAAATACATTGTACCCTCAACAGTATGACCGTACACTGCCAGCTGTACTGGACAGTTGTACTTTCTATTTTTGTCTTGCTTGAGCATATATAGCTCAACCATCCTACATTGTAATGGCTGCTTAACCTCTTCAGTTATGTTCTGTACTTCTTCATACATTTGAATATACTATTCTTTTCTCTCTGCATTTCTCTGTCCTTCACAATTTATCATGGTATCAGAGCTACAGCAGTAAGCCTCTTCACACAGTCGG
>SNQJ01S0272654.1:0-11609 GCA_010110895.2 Picea sitchensis
TTTGATCAACATCTACATGAAATCCAAAAATTTGTCTGAAGACTAAATCAAGATGGAGATCCAAATGTCAAGAAATTCATGTATGTATATTGAAGGAAGTTGTTATCGATTACTTTGATTAAGATAAAGGAAATATTCTGAGAATTCAACGATGTAATCCTTAAAATAGGATTCCTCCTTGATTCCAACTTTTTGTTATTGGTATTATTGATGTAATTGGAATATAGTTAGAAGTATTGATCACATTATCATAACTAAAGCTATCCTTTAGTACTTCTAGTATATATATTTTAGAGGTTCTTGATGTATAAAGAGACTATCTAGTAGGTGATCATTGATATGACCAATGGGTTGTTGACTAAAACTTTGAGTGTATTGGAAATATCAATTTAATACGAGTTGTGATCGAGTGTTTTCATAAAAGTTGGGGAACATTTGTCATTACAAATTCATGGTTCTAGAGGAAAAAATAGATTGTAGAGATCGAGAACAGTCAAAGGATCAACTATATGAATAATATCCAACAGTGGATAACAAATCACATGCCTTAGTTATGAAATCCATATTTTTTCTATTTTTTTCCTTTAGAAGGATCTATGATCCACTAATTTGTGAGCGTAAAAAGGGGGTTCAAATTTTATTAGAGAGATGGGTTTTTCAGTGGTGTGCATAAAAGAGACTCTGTTTTTTATTGTAAAGGATAAGACTCATTTCATTTTGCACTCAATTCTAAAGGCTATCTGATGAGAAAAATCTCTCCTCTGGTCTCTTATTCTTCCTTTTCTTACTTCAAAAGCATGTCATATTTGCAAAGAATTGAATATATCTTGTTATGTTGGTAAGACAATGAATATTTTACTGATTTCTTTCTCATTTCAAGACTTGTTTTTAAGTATAGTATTATTTGTTTTTGAATGATATTTAGGATCATGAATCTTACTATGTGAGTGAACAGATTGGGAACTTGCATATTTCTTCCCTCTAATGATTTTATCTACCTCATTAGATTGACTACCATTGACTAAGTAAGTGTTATAAGACTCAATTTAGTAATCAGAGATTGATGTTTTCCTTCTTAATCCACTACTGAAAACCAAAACCAATCTTAAAACCCAATACAAACCTATAATCATAAGACATTGCAATAACTAATGTGCCCTAGATTTCCCTTTAGCAGTCAAGTGCAACTTTTGGGACTAACAACTGTATAACACAATTTTTTAACACCATCACATTCATGTCAATATACATTTAGTGATTGCAACATTTCAAGATCACTCAAAAACACAATTACTATCTTACTAAACCACTTGTAGTAGTCAATTAGCAAAGAAGAACAATCCATAAATTGAGTTACTCCACAAGATTTAGAAAAAATCATCTTCAGCTCTAAATGAGCTTCAAAATTAAACTTCAAAATTATTCTTTATCTAATCTTCCACTGTTACAAAACCATCAACCTCTCAAAACAAGGTATACCTCTTTATTTATATCAAAACGTCATGCAAAAAAACTTATCACCAACACTTGTTAAACAAGAGATAACAAAAAAATAAAGTGGATCATATCCACATGGAAACTATTAGTGAGATTTCGTTAATGTGTAGGGTTAACTCTATCATATTATAACCATTTGGAGAGAAAATATTAAGAATTGTGTAAATATGGGAATCAGTTTTGGTCCATCGACATGCTCATCGTATCCTTCATCTCCATCATCTGGTGTTCAAATATGTTGATCTTGGAACCTAAATGTTGTAGGACCCCTGTTGTAGGAACTTAGCTTCAAACTTGTCATCCATCTCACTGAATTGTCAGACTATGATGCGTAAGTTGACGAATTCGTTGGGGGGGACAAATTCTAGGAGTTGAGGATCGATCATTTTCTGATTGACTTGGTCCCAATTTCTGAGACACTCTTCCCATTTTCATTGCACATTTTTTTGTGGTTCTTTTACCAATTTGATAGAATACTTTGTTGCTACTCTGAATCTAAATAAACTCTTCTATGCAAGAATCTTGATGCCATTTTATTCTTCACCTATGAATTTATGGATCTCTCTGATATATTCAATTTGTTTCAATAGATGACGAGATTTCTCATACCATCTCATCATTTCCTTATACTCCATGAGGCCCATCAAGGTCTCTTCTTGAAATCCAATGATCTTGGTCATAAATACCTCACTATCTGACTTGAACTGACTATAAATTTTTGTGAATTCAATTTTCATGAACCTTACTGCTTGGGTGGCATCCTAATAGTATTCTACCTAATTCTTAAGGTGTGTCAATTCTTCTCTCATAGATTCAACTTCTCATTCATATTCCTTTTCTCTATCCATGGTGGCATTGGATATAACTATTCCTGCTCCTAACAACTCACTTTCCCTAGGAAGTCTTGCATCCAATAGGGTTTATTCTATGGTGATCATCATAGTGTTGTCCAAGGTAAATATTCTCTTTTTCTCTACCCTCCTAACAACTAGTTGTCTCTTTCAATCATAACCAATTCCCTAGACATCGACCACTTCATCTATAGGCTCTGGGATCGATTGGTCCCCCCATGTGAGGAAATTTCCTAAGCTTCCTAGTGTGTGAGAGTGTTCAACTATTGTTTCCTTTCCATTGTCGGCTTCAGGATTCTCATGAATGGTCCCTTTACTTGGTTCTTAATTCATTTGGTACTTCTTAGAAACTTATTTTAACCCCATCTTTTTCCTAGTATGTGGAGTTGTGATTTTCTCTCTACTTGGGGAATTTCCCACGATCCTTGTCGTTGTGTCTTCAGTTAAGACTACTAATCCTAGGAGTGCAGAGTGTGTTGGAGGTCTCGTTGAGGTTTCATTGGGTTCCATGCTTTTTGGACACACCTACCACACTTAGAGGGGGGGGTGAATGAGTGTGGGGCTCTTTTTCCCAAAACCTCCTTCTTGCACAAAAACTCATCAATTAGCATTCAACATTTATTCATTACCCATTGTTTTCATTTATAACCAGTTAGATGTGAGCACCATTTATTCATACCCATTATTGTCATTTATAACCCGCTAGATGTGAGCACATATCAGCAAATATATATCAACAATATATCATCAAATGTCATCACCACAATGAACAATAAAGAACACAAGATGTATGTACAATTTTATTTTTATTACTTACTACAATCCTTGGGGTTTATTAGCAAATAATTGAATAGAGTACAACTCTACAAGAGAACCATATATATATGCAAGACTCAACTTTCATTCTCAAGACTAACCGAGATGAGGCAACAATCCTCAACATATATCAATTGCATATAAACAAGAGTATCAACCATGCACCCAACCTGTGCCAAACAACTCAGAATCAACTCGTACTATAAACAAGTGCATCCAACCATGTACCAAGTATATATAAATCATGTGTCAACTACTCATCAACAATGACCTTATCATTATAAAAATTAAAATCATAAGCTATACACCTCATGTATGTGCTAACTCATCAACTGATTGTCTCAACTATGACTAGTTTTTGATTAGTCAACAACCCTAACTTAGCCAATCATAACTTTAAAAATTGTGATCAATAAAGATCCTAAACTGATACACAATGTTCTTTCAGTGTATGTTTTATGAAATTCCTCCAAGTGTAACTACTTGAACCTCTCTATAAAAGGATTTATAGCAAAATGGTATACCTTTCTGAATTCTAGATTATTCTAAAGAGCTTAACTTGTAGAGTGTGCCTGGCACAAAATATTTGATGAATAGATCAGAAACTATTGAAAAGAATACCAAAAAATATAATCTAACCAACACAATTGGTCTCACTAAATTTGGATCTCATATGAATAAGTTATGACGTTTTTACCCAAAACACCCTGATTTTGACTAGTTTCGTGGATCACAATCCACAAACCCTATTTTCCACGGTGAAGTGTAACTCCCAAAATAATAACGACCCACAAGATGAATTTTTAACCACAGATACCTGGCTATGTTTTCTTCACTTGCATAGAAATTTCAAGATCTGAATCATTATAGAAAACATTTATAGCAAAATGGTGAGATGACCAGAATAACATAAATCATAGAGCAACCATCAAAAGAATTTATCCTTCCTAGACATTTCGCCCTTCTCTTTCTTCACTTTCTTCATCATTTCAGCTTAGATATCCTTGGTTACCCCAGAATTTGATCTATGAAGAAGTTATGATGTTTTTACCCAAAACACTCATTTGACTAGTGTTACGTGGACTAGCCACAAACCCTATTTTCTTCACTTAAGTGTAACTCCCAAACTACAACCCAGACCCACAAGCTGAATTTCTTTAAACATAGATACCTGGCTATGTTTTCTCACTCTGTATAGAAATTTCAAGATCTGAATAATTATAGAAAAAATATTTATAGCTTAAAATGGTGAGATGACCAGAAATAACATACCTTAGAAAGAATTCACATCAAAAGAATTTGTCTTTCCTTGCATTTCGTCCCTTCTTTCTTCACTTTCTCCTCATCATTTCGTCTTAGATATCCTTGGTTACCTAGTCACCTATATATATTCAATATCCCAAGTAACTCCACACAAAAAACTCTCAAGAAGCTCTCACAAGAAGTTTTCCATCAATACTCCAAAATATATTCCCACAAGAAGCTTCCATTGATCCACAAAAGGGATGATCTATAAGAGACAATAGCCATCTTATTTATACTTTCACCCTTTAGGTCACTTAACCCATTTTGTGGGTCAATTTAACCCATTTCTAGGTCACCTAACCCATTTCTCCTTATTTTAGGGTTAACCACTTTCCATAAATAGAAAGTTCTCCAATACTCTTAACATTTAAATATCTCTTCTTGATTTTGTCTTTTACTTTATCATTCTTGATTTTTCACTTTCCTTGATTATTTAAATAATCCAATTTGAATTTGTCACTTCTAATTTATCATTTAAATAATATTAACCCATTTTGTAGTGTCACTTAACCCATTTCTCCTTATTTTAGGGTTAAACCACCTTCCATAAATATTCCTTCTTGATTTTGTCAAATCATTTACTTATCATTTTGATTTTGTCACTTCTCTGATTATTTTTAAATAATCCAATCTTGAATAAATAATATTACCGATGGGGCTATTGACGATGGACGGATGGAGGATGGAAAGAATGGATGGATGGAGTGGATGGATGGAAGGAGGACGGATGGAGGATGGATCGATGGATGGAATGGAGGAGCCCGGAGGACGGATGGAAGGAATGGAGGGATGACACCGGACGGAAGACGGACGGACGGAATGGAGGATGATGATGGAAGGAGGAAGGAGGAGGAGGATGGAAAGGAAGGACGGATGGATGGATGGAGGATGGACGGACGGATGGAAGGAAGGATGGATAATGGAGGACGGAATGGATGGATGGATGGATGGAATGGATGGATGGAATGGAAGGAAGGACGGAGGAAGGATGAAGGATGGATGGAGGATGGAATGGATGGATGGAAAGGATGGATGGATGATGGAATGGATGGACGGATGGAAAGAGGACGGAATGGAGCAGAAGGGAATGGAATGGATGGAATGGTAGAAGGAGGAGGAAATGGAATGGAGGAATGGACGGATGGATGGATGGATGGATGGAATGGATGGAATGGAATGGATGGATGGACGGAGGAGGATGGATGGGATGGATGGACGGATGGAATGGATGGCTGAGCCGGACGGAAACCTACCTTCCAATTGTTGGACGCACCTATCACACTTAGAGGGGGTGAATGAGTGTGGGGCCTTTTTCCCAAAACTTCCCTCTTGCAAAAAACTCATCAATTAGCATTCAACATTTATTCATTACCTATTGTTGTCATTTATAACCGCTAGATGTGAGCACATATCAGCAACATATATCAACAATATATCATCAACAAGTCATCACCATAATGAACACAAAGAACATTAGGTGATGTATGTACAATTTTCTTTTTTACGACTACAACCTTGGGTTTATCAACAACAACCTATTGAAATAGTACAACTCTACAAGAGCACCAACTTCTATATGTAATAATACTCTACTTTGCATTCTCAACACCAACCGATAAGTGAGGTAAAACCTCAACAAATATCAATTTGTACCATAAACAAGAGCATCAACCATGCACCAACCTCAGCTAAACAACTCAGAATCAACTTGTACCATAAACAAGTGTATCCAACCATGTACCAAGTATATAGAAATCATGTGTCAACTACTCATCAACAATGACTAATCAATATGTACCAAAATCATCAACTATACACCTCTATGTATAAAGTTAACTCATCAACTCCGCTTGTCTCAAATCCATACTAGTTTTGATTAATAACAACCCTAACTTGAAATAATCATAACTTTGTACTCTATATTGAATAAAGATCTCTAAACCTGAGCAAAAATTTTTTCTTCAATGTGTTTTAGATATGCAATTCCTCCAAGTGGAAGTACTTGGAACCTCTCGTAAAAGGAGTTATAGCAAAATGGCATACCTTGTTGAATTCCCTGGCTATTCTAGAGAGCAACTCCTTGTAGAGTGTGCCCCCGTGACAAAATATTTGACTTAATATATCCTAGTAAAACTATTAATTCCATTACACTACAAACTGTAATCTAACCAACAAAATTGGTCTCACCAAATTTGGATCCTATGAAGAAGTTATGATGTTTTTACCTCAAACACCTGATTTTGACTAGTTTTTAGGGACTAGCCACAAACCCTATTTTCCACGGAGTGTAACTCCCAGACTGTAACGACCCAATAAGTCAATTTTAACCACGTATACTTGGCTATGTTTTATCACCTCATAGAAATTTCCTGTGATTTGAATCATTATATAAAAAAGTTATAGCAAAATGGTGAGATGACCAGAAATAACATACCTTGAAAGCATCATCAAAAGAATTTATCCTTCCTTGCATTTCAAGCTTAGATATATCCTTGGTTACCTCACCACCTATAGATATTCAATATACTCATGTTCCACACCAAAAATGCCTAAGAATCTCTCACAAGAAGCTCTCCATCAATACTCCAAAATATATTCCCACAAGAAGCTTCCATTGATCTGACAAAAAGGATGATCTACAGACCATTGCTATCTTATTTATACTTTCATCCTTAGGTCACTTAACCCATTTTAGGTCACTTTAACCCATTTCTAGGTCACTTTAACCCATTTTCCTTATTTTAGGGTTAACCACTTTCCATAAATAGAAAGTTCTCCAAAGACTTTAACATTTAAATATTCCTTCGATTTTGTCACCTTTACTCTTTATCATTTTGATTTTGTCACTTCTCTTGATTATTTAAATAATCCACCCTTGAATTTGTCACTTTTAATTTATCATTTAAATAATTAACCCATTTCTAGGTCACTTAACCTATTTTCCTTTATTTTAGGGTTAACCAATTTCTCCATAAATATTCCTTGTTGACTTTGTCAAATCTTTACTTTTATCATTTCTTGATTTTGTCACTGATTATTTTAAATAATCCACCTTGAATAAATAATATTAACCCATTTCTAGGTCACTTAACCTATTTTCCTTGCCTTTTAGGGTTAACCATTTTCTATAAATATTCCTTCTTTGATTTTGTCACCTTATTTTATCATTTCTTCTTTTAGGTCACTTTGACTTCTTTGACTTTGGGGCTTCAAGCCTTCATGTGAGGGTCCTTCATCTCGTAAGGTCATAACTCTCAAAACCATGAGGATTTATGTGGATATTCCAGATACCAATGTAAATGGCATGACAAACACTATCCATCTGTGATAGTTTCACCAACAATTTCCTTGATCTTCATCTCAAGTTATTCCTCATACAAGCATGGGTCCCTCCAACCATTCTTCTAGGATAACTCAATCCAGAAGCTGCCTTCCTCCCGTGAGGGGATTTCACCATAAGACATTCCTTGGAGTTCATCCATTTTGTACACTTATCAATCATGATAAGACAATAATGTAGAGCATGGGTCCTCCAACCATTCTTCTAGGATAACTCAATCTCTGTGCTGCCTCCCGTGAGGGATTTTTCACCATAATGGGACCACTTTGAGTTCATCCATTTGTGCACATTATCAATCATGATAAGACAATAATGATCTATCTATAAATTTTCCAACAATGCATCATATACCAATGGGAACCACATCTATCCATCTTCATCATGTATCAATGACAACTCATTGATCCATCTTCATCTATGCATTCTCATCAAGGACAATACATATTATATACATAAATCACCAATCAATCAATCCTTTGACATCAATCAATCACTTGACATCAATCAATGACATCAATCAATCAAACCATTGGCATCAATGACAACATGATCCAACAATGTTACCTTCTGGTTCTTCATATTTTTCTCCTTTGTTGGAGTTACCTCATAACGATTCTTCAATACCCAAAATTCCTTTCTCTTTCTATGACTGAGGGGTTTGGTCTGGAGTGGCATGATCACATTCAACTACACTTGGGTCCTCTCCTATATCCAAAGACTTCAAGCCCTACGATAATTTTTTTTTTAGTACCTCTATTACCTCTTCGTTTGTAACAGGAACTGCAATATATGTTTATTCCACATCATTGTCATATACTACAATTAGATCAACGATGATAGGATCTACTTACCCCAGGCTGTCAGGTCTCATTGATAATAAAGGAGTTTTCCCTGCTCCTATTTATTCTCCAACATTTTTCTATAAGGTTTGCTTCTTATTGTCTCCTTTTACCATGATATTTCCAGGGGATGTTATCTCCCCAACTCCTCCAAATGTGACCGAAGTTATTACCACAATGGTTTTTTTTGGCACCACGATAGTGTGCCCATGCATGTACATCATACTTTAAGCTTCATCCAAGAGTATTTATGTCTTATGCCTTTCCACTATTTTATTTACACCTTCCTATCGATATTGTTCCATCACTGTTGGCCCAAACTTCTATTCTAGAAAGTCCAATTGTTCATTCCCAGGCAGGGCCATGAACCTAACTAGGTCTAGTTTTTATTTTCTCTACAAAACTTCATCCCAACTCAAAGAATTCTCTATGAGTATTTCATCCTTGAAATCATCATGTGGGTAAGGCTAATGAGACACTACCTGATTAGCATGTTCGACCACCATTTTTCTAGGAGTGTGGCTCTTGTACCTATCAGTGATGAACTTGTACTATATTTGACTTTGATCTTCTTGTTTGTACCATGTGATATACTTTACAAAATGGTAAGCTACATAGAACCCATAGGGAATAAATATTATTTTCTTTTCCTTTACCAGAGATGCATTAAAACCCTATAGTGTAGTTTGGCAGCATATTTCTCCTAACACCAGTTTATCGAGCACATGAGTCGGCATTAGGTGTGGTGATCCAAGGGCTTCGAAAATCCTCATATATGTATTTATTTGTTCCAAGTACCAATACCTAATTTTGGGTATTACCTTCCTCATTGTTTTTTATAGTCTTGGAAAATTATTCTTAAAATTAGAGAATACACTCGAGCTATGAAATCATCACAAACTAAAGAAATTTATCTTTTATACTTGTTCTCCCATAATATGTCGAAGTAGAAAAGTACTAGAAGTTTAGAGACATTCCAACTTAGGTTCATACCAAGGAAACAATTTCTAGAGTATATTGCATCAAGGAGATATGAGTCTTGCATGTTGAATGCAAGGGTTTAACAAGGATTTGGATTTTGTGCCACTTATATCTGGGTGCTCAACTATTTCGAGATAATATCTCCATAGTTAAAATTTCTTCCATATGTAGAAACTGTGTGAGCCAAAGGAATCCAGGCTTCAGAGAACCTGAACCAATCCTTTTCTCCATACAAACAACATATCAAGGCCATTAAGAAAATGCAAGGTTCTTGGAGGTTCACCATGTTGTACCACCCAGAGGCCCGATTCATGAATGTTTTATCCTCCCTCTACCAGGATGTTAGTAATTGCCCTATGTTATTTCAGTCATACAATGCCACAAGAAAATATTTTCTCAACTTGACTTCAATGTCCTTGAGCTTGTAATACACGCTCACTTCTGTCAGAAATAATACACCTATACATTCCCCATCCTTGTTATTCAATAAGAATTTCTCTGCATCATCATGATGGATGATGAACTCTAAGTGATCAACACATGGAAAGATGAGTGTCTTAGCCGCTACTAGGTACAATGAATACTGATTGATGTCCTAGAAGACCTGGTCATCTAATTCCCTTATTTGTGGGTCATTGTGAGATCTGAATTATAGGAAATCCTCATAATGAAGTTTGTTATATAGGTACAACCAGGAAGGAATAATTATCTTGGAATTTGTGCAATGTTTTGTTCTTTTGAAGAATGGGGACAGACTTGCAAGCTTCTTTTACGACATTTTGATCACTGACTCTTCCTTGGGGGAAAACTCTATATTTTTTTTCCACTGAGTTGTATGACTCTCCAAATTGATCACTTCCTCCTTTTGGGGTCTTGGGTGACCTGCAGGTTACTGGTCATATGGGTGACACTTTTTCCTGCAAGTACAATAATTTAGCTCAATACCTCCTCTACCATGAATTTCAAAGAAAACTATGATAAATACCTGTGTGCCAAAATTTTTCCAAGTCCAATACTCACCAGTTATGGGTTTGCGATAAACACAAAAAAAACTTAGTTACTTAGAGATATTGGATCAATTGTGAGCTAATGAGAGAAATTCAAACAATTATATGCAAAACATGAGATCATTCAAATGTATTTGAATAAATAAGTGTTATAGCAAGATTTGCCTCACCATTGCTATCTTGAACAGAGGGCCTTTTCCATTTCCCTATGCAGACTTATCAACCCCCTTTTTGATAAATCCAGAGAAAAAATTATATATTTTTCCACATATACGCTTCCTAACTTCTTTGCAAGATGCGTATACGCTTGCTACTCCACTATAGCTCGCGTATATCGGGATTGGTGCCAGAAAATACAAAATGAGGTCAGTTTTCCATGTCATGACAAAATGATCTTTGATATTTGGCCTTTCATATATAATAAATGTTCCGACTCGACCCTTCAGTTGCATTCTGGAAGCTATAAGAGCACAATTTTGAGCTATGGAAAATGAGAGAGAAAGCATTCAACTTTGAGAGAAAAGTTACTCTGGAGACATTACTTCATATTGAGTATACATCCCTTTGTCCCTCAAGTATGAACACAATGTTCATCCCCCAAGATCTTCCCTTATTGTCAAGAGGATCTCATTATATCTTTTCTATGAGATTTCCTTTGGTGGAGGATTGAAGTGGTGGAGACCCAGTTGTAAGGAACTTGGTTTCTTGGTTTTGAATCGTGTCGACACAGAAGTCTATAATGTTGATACTTCTGTTGATCAATTATTAATAGAAATACTCCTTTCCTGTCCTATCGATATCTTGAAAATATATGATTATTATCCATGGGCATGTTTGTAATGTTTATTAATGTATTGTGCTATCTGATGTGCTAACTAATTTTATATACTGTCACTATATACTTGCATCGCTTGTTTGTTGAGAACTTCTTGTAGGTGTAAAGCTTTGGGTCAAAGTTCTCAACGGTGGAACA
>SNQJ01S0272656.1:0-11609 GCA_010110895.2 Picea sitchensis
TCTCAGGGCACTAACTAAGGAGGATAGACCATACCCTTAGTCGTACTACCTGACTACCCAGGTACTAGAGAGTATCTTCCTGAGTGTTGTTCTCGGTGACACTATAGCAGTTCGACAGTCGATAGGTTTACTTAAAGAGGGCTTAAGGAAATCTAGGCCGATCTGTACACAAGTGTTGTCTGATGCGCTACCACTCGAAGGGGTACCAACAGGGGTTACAAGGGTGGCCAACAGATGTGCACTTAAGAACCACTTGTATTTCCTATGTGTATGAATCCCTCAACCATGGGTTTATGCGCATAACGAAAGATCTCTGTGGTTTAAAGATGCTGGAATACGTCTCTACCCTGAAAAAAATACCCACAATTTTTTCCAAGGAAAGTGCTCTGATACCACTTTCAAGATACCAGATATATAAAATATGCAGAACAGAAATAAAATGCTAGAAATGGAAGAATAATAGTAAAATATCTAGCATAATCTTCACAATAACACAGAAATGATATAAGAATAGCAATAGAAATAACACTTTGATTCAGAAAGCAATGTTCACAGGCCTCTTCGAGGGGGCAACCTCCAATCGAGCAACGCTTTGTTACAATAATCTTCAAGCTAGGGTTTTCATACCCTTGACCCTTATTTATACTAAATATGTCTATTAAGAGAAACATCTAGAGGAAGATCCTTCTATAAGCGGAAGCTTCTATTAGGTATTCTTACATCCACCTTATTCTATTTTATTGAAAGGCCTTATTAATATTGACCTTTATTACATCTTTATACATTGATCTACCTATGTGCGGGTTAGGAACTTAACAGGGTACCTAAAGTTATGTACACCTACCTTATTTATAGACGATTCCTCTTCTTTCACCTCTTCAAAGAGATTGGCTACAACGAAATCTTTTCCTTCCATGAATTGTTTCAGATGCCTCTGTTGTTCAGGGATGAAAACCATGTCCAAAAGGGTTGCATCAACTTTGATGTTGGCCAACTGATTTAGGATATTTTATTTGGAAGAGGGGAGAGGGGAAGTAATTCCTTGACTCTCAGGAACCTTAGGAACCTGAACAATATCCTCGAGTGAGGATGAGCTCAGGCTGGAGGAATTTTGGGGAGGATCAAACTTGCCTTTAGGAGCATAGGACTTGCTCCTAGTATTGATGATCATGACATCTTCTGTCTCTGCAAAATCTAGGACAACGATGGTAGTTTTTGGTCTTTTACCAAAGATATTATCTCTGGCACTCTTCCTTACCTCACATGTCGCTTCCTCGTGGTGTTCCTCACAAAAGTTACACCAACTTCGAGGCAAGATAGCTTTAGGCTGAAAATTATATTCAATTGGGTTTCTAAAGGGAGGTGTAGAAGAGGATGAAGCTCCAGGGGTGAGAGGGGAGACAATCCCCTTTCACTCATACGATATCATATGATTGTTCATATCTTGTACTAGATGTAAGAGGGCATACATGTCTATCTTTTTAATCGATTCTCCCTGAGGAAGACCTGTTCTTTCAAACTGTTCATCATACTCTAAACAAGTATGCAGAGAGGAACCGAGATTATGAATGGATTTTTCCTCAAGCATATGACGGTAGGGGGAAGGTAATGCATCGTAGTAATGCATGAAGTTGGTTTGGTTCTAAGGTTGGATGAGTTCAAGGATTTGATTGTATAACTTAGTGAAACGCAAGCTGAAGGACTTGATGGTCTCACCATCCTTATAGGTGATGTTATTGTATTCTCGTAACTTCTCGGTTGGGATTTTAGATTTCCCATAAGTGGATCTGAACCAATATATTAACTCCTCCCAAGTAGATAGAATCATAGGAGGAAGGTCAAATAAATCGGCCGCGACATTTCCTTCCAAGGAATTGACGAATAAGCACATGCAAGTATCATTGTCATTGGCTCCTATATTGTGACAGGCATTAGAAAATGCAACCAGGTGTTCATTTGTAGTGACAGTGTTACTTCCTGAAAACCTGGGAAGATGTTTCTTGAACTTAGGAAGTGGACGAGTAGCAGGTGCTAGGTTAAGAGGAGAGGACACATGCCACGGTGTGGTTGTGGCATCTTCTTCAAACTGAAAAAGGCCATATTTTTTTATGACTTTGGTGGGATTTGTGGTAGATTGGACAGGGATATGGTGGCTATATAAGCTACCAATCACTGACGAAGATGAAGACTGAGAGAATGAAGCACTTCCAGTGCCACCAGAGCCACCACTAGATGCCATCTTGTGGATGATGGGTGAGGGATAAAAATACGAGCTGTATGAATCAGACAAAGTTTTCCTTAGAGCACTTTGTTGGGTTGACAACACAACATTCCTTCTTCCTATTTCAACAATAGGATTAATTTCAGGTGATAAGCCTCTTCTTCTTCTAGAAACACGAGAGTATAAGGACATGAAAGAAAGGCCAAAACTGAAGGAACAAGAAGGTTACTATTGATTTCTAGATTGCCGACGTCTAGCTTCCAATCGTTCTTGAGCACTAATATCTTGTTCAATTGCTTCCCATGAATGATTAAGCTCAACACGAGTATTGGTTGTGTCTAAAATGGTGTTAAACAAATTCAAAGCAATGTTGGTCTGATCTTGAAGACCAGGCTCAATATTGAGTTGCCTTGGAACAGGCACAGTCATTAAGAAATAAAACAGTCAAAGAATAAATATCAGAAAAATATATGTATTCGATGCTAATCAAGCATAATAATTAACCAGAGAGATATCAAAGATCTCTCTAGTATGTTCACCAAATAAATGTTGAGGAAAATATATGAAATGATCTTACTCAAGCATTTTCAGATTCTACTTGGCTAGAGAAAAATAGAAGGGAATATCACCCTATGTTTATAGCCATCAAAATTAATATCCTAACTCACAAGTATTGATTACAAGTGCTTAGGCTAGTATTTTTATAAATAAAAGCTTGTTGAAAAACTCATCGTTTATACAATTTTTTGAATATAATAGTTCCTGAAATAAATGTAGAGACAGAAGTAAAAACACCAAGTCGATAATCAAGACAGATGAGACATAAAGCAATCCTTTATTTCATTCCAATTCATCAAAGAGTCATTCTCTTTACAAAATTTCGTGAAGAAGTTTTGGACCAAATTCAAACTTAGACGTCCCCGATGAAACATACAAAATGACCTCTAATAGAAAATCAAAAAATGAACTCTAAAGCTACATCATCTTGCCACAGATTGTTGCCCACTCGATTATGCACAATATCCTTTGTCGTTCATGAAAACTAATTCACAAACAGACAAGTCTACACAGACTATCAAATATAAATCGACACCTCTAAAAAATAAGTGTCTGAAAGGTGTAATTCAACCTTGAATCTTGTTGTCTACAATAAGACCCTGTTGTCATAAAAAAGAATTAGGCCTTGAATAAATTAAGTAATGAATGAAAACTGAACTATCTCAACACAAACTCAAAGAGAAAACCTTAGTGTGCTTCTAATCCTCCTCTTGTTCCTCCCTTTCCTTTTTCCTTTAAGAAAATTAGAATTGGTTGAAGTAGTTGAACTACTTCATTACTTAAGTTAACCAATAACTCAACCAACTTTTAGTTAAGGGGGAAAAGTAATAAATCATAATAAGGATTTTAAATAAATAATAACTAGTAGGTGGGACCCCTTGTGACTCCCTTTAGNAGATGAGACATAAAGCAATCCTTTATTTCATTCCAATTCATCAAAGAGTCATTCTCTTTACAAAATTTCGTGAAGAAGTTTTGGACCAAATTCAAACTTAGACGTCCCCGATGAAACATACAAAATGACCTCTAATAGAAAATCAAAAAATGAACTCTAAAGCTACATCATCTTGCCACAGATTGTTGCCCACTCGATTATGCACAATATCCTTTGTCGTTCATGAAAACTAATTCACAAACAGACAAGTCTACACAGACTATCAAATATAAATCGACACCTCTAAAAAATAAGTGTCTGAAAGGTGTAATTCAACCTTGAATCTTGTTGTCTACAATAAGACCCTGTTGTCATAAAAAAGAATTAGGCCTTGAATAAATTAAGTAATGAATGAAAACTGAACTATCTCAACACAAACTCAAAGAGAAAACCTTAGTGTGCTTCTAATCCTCCTCTTGTTCCTCCCTTTCCTTTTTCCTTTAAGAAAATTAGAATTGGTTGAAGTAGTTGAACTACTTCATTACTTAAGTTAACCAATAACTCAACCAACTTTTAGTTAAGGGGGAAAAGTAATAAATCATAATAAGGATTTTAAATAAATAATAACTAGTAGGTGGGACCCCTTGTGACTCCCTTTAGCTCTTAACAATCATAACACAACTAGTTAATCAAACAAAACATCCCTCCTTGTGACTCCCATTTTCACATTCATATTTGACAATTTATCTCAATGATAATGAAATATATATCACTCATTATATCCAAAAAATAACGTGTTGTCCAAAACTTTAGCAGTCATTTGTTCTCCAATATTTAATAAACAAAAACTTAAAATCCATATTTCTCGGTCTGTGAGGCAATCCTTCCCTTGTTGTTGCTATCACCCTTTAATCTCTCTGAAATTTCCTTCGGTTGTGTGGAGCCTTTAAGCCTAATCTCGTTGATCACATGAGAGCAACCGTCCCTCAAGTGCATGCAGGAGGACATAGATTTATCATAATCATTTGAAGGTGAGGAAGGGGTAGTAGTGGCTTTCCCTTTGTCAAGGGCATGTTGGGCCTCGGTTTTCAACCTTTTACTTGAAGAGATCATTCCTGTATGAATAATTGATTAGCAAATAGTTTTTTTATCAACCATACATGAAAACTCTTTTAAAATATGAAATAAATTTTGGCTCAGCAACATATCAGACTCATGCAATCCAATCCATGAAAATTGTTTAATCATTGTCAATGAGCAGGGGGTGAACAAAGGTTCTGGGATAAGCGAGGGGTTTGTATTGAGTGAAAAAAAATGTTAAAATGGGGGGGGAAAAGACTCATGGTTACTGCTCACAGACAACAAACAATCAACTTTAATGTAAACCAAAGAACATGTCACTATAATTCATCAACAACAAATTGTGATTTCAACCTGTTACGATACAAAATTCTCTTAACTGTAATTAAATTTTAGGAACAAGAAGTGAAAAATGAATACGGGAAGGTGAGGGGATTGTAATTAGCGAAAAGTGAAATAATGGTAGGGAAAAAGAATGGATATTGTTCATAAGACTAATTAATTAATCCATAAAACCACTCTATATCAAATGCAAAAGATCCAACACAAACCAAATAATCCACTGTGATCAAATAAACAACTATTGTGTATAATTCAATCAATTCTGTGTATTAACTTGCTCATTGTTCGCAATTGAATCTTTAACACAATGTCATCAAAACAAGACAATATGCCTTCCACAACAACCTATAGAAGAGTTATGTTTCTTCCCAATTTGTCCCATTTAATATTTTAAATCAATTTCCAAATGAACACACAGTCCCTTGTTTCCACTCTGTTTAGCATCAAAACATCAACTACTGTCCATGAATTATTTCCTCAATCAAACACAGACACAAAATTTGTGCCTGATTCCATTCCTCTAATCGATTTAATAATCAAATTGAAATAAAACCATACTGTTATAAAACCCATACCCATATCTGATGGCCTAATCAAACGATATCCATAACATACACAATGGACAACCAGGCCACAACTATCATGATTTCAAATTGAAATACTCCCAATTGGAAATTAAAACACATAGTAACAACAACCCTTATTTCAACCTATATCATGTTTTAAGAAACGCACAACCCAACGCATAAAGCGAAGAGGCATATTCATGATCAACCATAAAACAATGTTGAGTCAACAATCCAATCATTACAACACAAGAGGCATCTACTTTGTGTCCACTTCAGTACTTGAAACAACCGATTAACCATGCTGAATAATTGAATCAATTGCCATAATAAAAGAATACAAAGATTATAAACTAGTCCCAGAAACCACTACCAACGTTATTAACAGGAACAATCAATAATCAACCACCGATGACGATAATCCACCAACTCATAACAGTCGATCATGTGCCCGACCAAAAATAACTGGTTCATTTATCAAAATATAGCTTAAAATTATCAAGGGTTCTCTCTGTGGACCAACATAGGGGGACTAGAAATGGCCCCCAACAGTGGGTGAGAACCTCCGAGACCATATGGTGGACATACAAGCCATATCACCAATAACTTCGCAGACAGGGTGACAGTTCACGAGATAGGTGAGACTATGAACAGAGGAGCAGAGGCTTCATTTTGGTCTGTAATAACACCAAGAAAACGCATGGCATAACCCTCATGGTTTTCCCAATCAACCCAAAAAATGTTGAGATAAAACAAATCCATGAAAGAAATTAACCTTAAAGCAAGCCCCTTGGAGTAATATCCATCATAACCCAATGCGCGAACATCAACAACATGAACGATCCCATACCCAGGTGAAACAATAATAATGGCCCATGGTGGTTCCAAAATGAAATGTCTCAATCAAATACGACTGGAAAAGTTTACAAGAACTGTTTGGAGATGACCAGTAAGCCTAGACCTTATGAAACCCTCCAAGCAAAACCAATAAGGATGACAGAGAGCCTTCATGGCTTCTAGCACTCAGAATAATTAATAAAACTGTGAATTCAACCATTTTGGCAATGAAAACGAAACAAACAATCCATTCCAGAGAAATATCACAAGTTTACACAGTTGCCAATCTCGAGAAAATCATAGATCCATACATCACCGAGCCAATATCTATTTCATAACCAGAGTGGGTTCATGGATGGTGAAAAAGACATACATGTAACCAAAATCCTTAAAACGCGAGCTTGGTTGAGAAGTTCTTCCCTTGCCTGAAGATCGGAGCTTAACCACAACAAAACACAATTGAACAATAGTCAAGCCAGGGTGACAGCGAGTGGGAGAGGTATGGAGTGATGTGCAGTAAATGCACGCCGCTTCCATCCTTTACTTATTCAATTCCTTAGTACACACTAGCTAGCCTTTCATTAATTCATCCAATTAATCTATGCATTAGAACTACCATCAATCACTTGCCAAGTGCGCCACCATATATCACATTAACCATTGAAAAACAAACCATAACACATATCAAATGTGCCTTCACATGACTCAATATATCGCATAGCCATTAACATTGTTAGTTAGGATTATCACCATTCCCTTTTAAACTTCAAATTCATAGTGCAACATCGTATAACATAGTAGCATAATTCCTTTCCCTTGGATTTTGTTCATATTGCTTTATTTCCTTTCAATTGCTTTTATTTGTTGTTACTAACATGTATCTTTTGCAGGTGTCACAAGTAATATATCAAGGAGTAAATAGAAAAGGTAACAACAAATATCATAAGCCATTATGACATGACATTAGAGCCTAGAGCAACAGGACCAACACATAACATGCATTATCCATCATCCATTTGTCTCGAATAGAACGAACATTGATCATCAATCACGCTCAAACCTGTAAACAATGTCGAACAACAATTAAAAACATCAAATAAGAAACAAATTTGATCCTCTAATCTACAAGGGGGTCCCACCTACTAGTATTATATATACCATTTAGCTTATAATTAATAGGCTTTAGCAACACTTTGCGGGTGAAATCCTCATTGCGATTTTAATCGTCAACGGGACCATTCCTCATTTCATGGGAAGAAGGGGTTGAAGGCCCAGAGGGGAGTTATCTAGAAAAATATAAAATCCTAATGAAAGAACCTTCCAGATGCTTCACCCATGGGATCCCGATAAAGCAATAAAAATATTCTCCACAAGAAAATAAGGATCCCATGAAAAGAATAAATAAAAATTCTTAAAGGATCAGTTGAGGATAGGGGTTCTCATCATGAGCCATCACATCACGTGCATGAGTATCTAATGATATGCAATTAATATTTCCATCCATCACACTAGGGTAATGGCTCTTAGTTGCATGGCTGAGGGAAAGGGGGTCTCATCATGAGCCAACCTTCGCATTTCCATGAAAGCACTTATGGGTGACACTGTCGATATCTGGTCACCACTCTAGGAAAGTGGCCTCCAACTCACCCTATGTCATATTGAAATAAAATACTAATAAATAAATATAAAAGGCAATTGATGGGCTAGGAAAAAATGCATTATGGACGAAGGTGTGGTACACCCTCCATAAAGGCACCCATAAATGAGATACTATGGACCCTTGCATATCATGAACCCCATGCTCATTGAGTACTTCCCCAATCCATTTCATTTCATTCACATGAATCAGATACGTTTATTCCTAGATTTAGGGGGTTTGATCCATTGAAAAAAAGTACCATGCTAACCCACCCACAACCAAACTTGGTAAAACGTCTAGTTTCTTAAGAACATGTTTGTATGATGTAGTCCTGGTATACATGCGTTAATGGCTCTTTTGTTGACTTGATTCACTCATCATGATTATTTGACTTGATATCCTTGGAGGGTGTATCCATTTGTATTGCAGGTATAGGTTGGTGGCCAGTTGTGGAAGAATAAGCCTATCTTAGGATTCCATGAGGGAAAGCAGCCCACAGTATGGATGACATAGGCCCACATGCCAGATGATAGATAAATTCTTTTGGAGTCCTAGGAGACAACTAGATAGATATATCCCACCCTTTGCATGCCAAACAACTTTCCCATAAGGGGCAAAATGTCACTCCCTAGTGGCTTGACGTCACATTTGAGGGGCATATGGTGGTTGATTATGAATTAGAGCATGACACATGGAATTTTGAGGTGGAGAGGATCCATATGATTTCCACATCACCTTTGGAGGCCCTACTTTGCAGCCCAACTCCAATGACTTGCTCAATTTTCCAAAACACCGTCATTCAAGGGATGACATCACCTTTGTTTTAGGGTTTTCTTTGTGCAAAAGTAAAATTAAAGAGAAGTTTTAAATATTATCTTTGTAAAAGGGGAAATATTAGGGTTGTTACCCCTAATCTTGTGTTTTCCCTAATATTGTGTGGACAAACTATGTTAGCTACATTTTGTATAAATAGAGATCATAAGATCTCATTTTCATAACATAACTCTCCATTGTGAGAGGCTTTTGGACTGAAATTTTTTCTCTCTTTCGATAATTCCCTCTCTTGTGATTTTTTTTATGGCTATGTCTTGGTTATGGTTGATGGAGATGGTGCGCTAGCCTTGGAAGGATTTCTTCATTGATTTTTTGGTGGTTAGTCTAGGTTTTATTGCCTTTTAATGCTTGAAGGTGCCATTTATTTCATTGTATTATAATTTGTACAAGTTTAAGGTTCTATTTTCTTGAGCCAAGTAGGGAGTATAAGGGAATACACCCCTAATTTTGTTTTCACCATTTTATTGCTAAGGGAATATTGCTTCATAAGGGTTTGCTAAGAGGAGTATAGTTGCATACACCCTCCTAGTTGAAACCCTAGCTAAGAGAAGCTTGCCTTGTGGAGTAAAAGGGCTTACACCTCCAAGGAAGTAGCCTATATTTCTTCTTCACATTCTATTGACTCCATTAACCCTTTATTAAAGGAATTATTAATTTACTTATTGCACGGGAGAAATAAATTGTTGCCTTGGTAAACGTACAAATCTCAAGGTTTGAAGTTGTCTCTTTTGGATAATGATATTTATGCCTTGAGGATTCTTCCTCCATTAGGGAATCCTATTTATCCCAAAAATTATTATTTCTGTAGTAAAACTAACCTACATCCATTAGGGTTTCTTTAAAACCTAACCCTAACCACTAATATCTCACAAACTAACCCTAGACTAACGCTCTAACTTTGCTAGTTTAACCTACTAACCTAGGTGCATCTATTGGGCTAGATTTTGGCACTTTTTGATGGTAAGATTTGTTGTTGTACTTCATTGAATGCTACAGCCATAAGGATGATATATTGCTGCATAAATTTACTTTTATGACAACCATCTTTATCCAGTCTTGAAGTGTTATTTTCGGTCCACATTGGTTACTAGTTTTATTGTTGACATTGCTAACTAATATAGACCTTTACTTGTTGGTTTGGATGTAATATATTTATGATTTAAATGTAATATACTGTTGATTTACTAACCTGTATGCTATTGTATTTTAGGGACATCAAGATTAACTTTCTGATCCATTACTATACTTGTTTGGAAAAGTGTCTTTTCTTGTGTCTCGGGCAGGTATAGGCGCACTGGCAACTATCTCTTTACTCGGTATCCATTTACCTCTCTTCACTTACCATTTTAAACCAATCTATTATTTCATCACTTGACCTTCAAAGTAGTCAAAGTGGTTTAAGAGATTTTAAAAGGTAAATAATAAAGTGAAGTAATGAGTGTATTATAATTCAAAGTGAATATAGAATAAATTGTTTCAATAATAAATTTAATGGAGAAATTAGAAGTGGGTTAACCCTAAAATAAGGAAAGTGGGGCCAACTGACCTAGAAGATGTTTTTAAGGAAGCTACTTGGAGAGTATAAATAAGAGGTAAGGCTCTCTCATTTTAATCACACTTGAGAATATTGAATATCTATAGGTGTCTGAGGTAACCAAGGATATCTAAGCTGAAATTATGAGGGAAGGTGAAGAAAAGAAGACCGAAATGCAAGGAAGGATAAATTCTTTTGATGGTGCTTTCTAAGGTATGTTATTTACAGGTCATCTCATCATTTTTGCTATAACTTTTTTTCTATAATGATTCAAACCATGAAATTTCTATTCCATTGAGAAAACATATCCAAGTATCTGTGGAAAACAATTCAGCTTGTGGGTCATTGTATTTTTGGAGTTACACACCGTGGAAAATAGGGTTTGTGGCTAGTCCTGAAACTAGTCAAAAACATGTGTTTCAGGTAAAAATGTCATAACTTCTTCATAATAGATCCAAATTCAATGAAAAAAAATGTGTTGGTTAGGGTACAGTTTGTAGTATTCTTTGTAACAATTTCAGATCAATTCAATAAATATTCCATGCGGGGAACGCTCTACAAGGTCACTCTCTAGAATAAGCTAGAATTCAGCAAGGTATGCCATTTTTTCTATAACTCATTTTTGGAGAGGTTCCAAGTAGTGGTACCTGGAGGAATTGCATAAAACACACTGAAAAACATTGTGTATTAGTTTTAGATATTTATACATTACAAGTACAAATTTATGAATACTTCAAGTTAGGGTTGTTGACTAATCCAAAACTAGGCATGTGAGACTAAAGAAAAGTTTGATGAAAATGCTAGTCTCTTGTTGTTGAAGTTAAGGAATGTTTGAAGGAATTTGATATTATACCCCAAGTCTATTATAGAGCTACAAATCAGATTTGGATGATGAAATTGATGAGGGATTTTGGTTGAGGTACATGTTGAGTACATGGTTGAGACAAGTAGTTGATGAGTTGACACATACATGAGGTGTATAGTTGATGATGTTGGTACATATTTGTAAATTTTAACCTTGTACAATATCTACTGCAAACTGATATTCAGAAAAGAACAGAAAAGATACAATGGCAAACACAAACATTACACAGAGATTTTTCACCTGGAAACCCAAACCGGGA
>SNQJ01S0272658.1:0-11609 GCA_010110895.2 Picea sitchensis
TTGTCAAAGCAGGCCAACTCCTTCACCAAGGCAAATGGCTCACCAGGGACCAAGTTCTGCAGAAGTTTCCTCATCTCATGGAGGAACTCAACGCAATGGGGACCATTGCTTCCTAAGGAGGGAGGATTGATCTAGGTGGATATCAGTGGCCACCCACCTTTTCCGACTGGCTCAAAACAGTTTTCTGGCAATTTTGGCAATTTACTATTTTTAGCAGGTTTTAACTTCCGGGGCCATTTTGAGGGCCTAAATGAAGGTTTTTTGAGATCTAGGTTCTCAATGATATCCAAAGGCATGATTGAGCCCCCAAAATGAATCTCTTCGACGATACCTTTCCAACGAGCTATCACACGCCTAAAACGGAGATCGTATGCAAAAGTTACGACTCCGGGAAGAAAATACATTACTTAGGCCATGTTCTCTCCGAAGAAGGAGTAGTGGTAGACCTTGACAAAATCAGGTCTATCATGGAATGGCCTACCCCAAAGGATGTTTTGGACATCAGATCCTTTATGGGATTAGCAAGATACTATAGGGGATTTATAAAAGGATTCTCCAAGATTGGTTGTCCAATCACTGCCCTCCAGAAGAAGGGGACAAAATTCCTATGGACACAGAAATGTGAAGAAAGATTTCAAACCCTGAAACATCTACTGACCCATACATCCATGCTGAAGATCACCAATCTAGAAGTTGACTTCCTCGTGTGCACAGATGCCTGTAAGGAAGGGCTCATAGGAGTCCTTATGCAGGAAGGAAGTGTGATTTGCTATGAATCCCAAAAATTGAATGAGCATGAAGACAACTATGTGACCCATGATCTAGAGCTAGCTGCCATAGTGCATGCCTTGAAAATGTGGAGGCATTACCTCCTGGGAAGAAATCTTGTACTTATGACAGATCACTGTTGATTACAATACCTGTTTGATCAACCAAAGCTCAATGCTAGGAAAGCTAGGTGGATGGCCCTCCTTAGCAATTTTGATTTCGAAATCAAGCACATTAAAGGAAAGGAAAATAGGGTGGCTAATGCCCTTAGCATAAGTATGAAGACAATTCACCTGGCAGCGGTGAGCACCTGTGAGACAGATCTCAAGGAAATAATCAGAAATGCACAAGAAACAGATCCCTTTGTCCAGACCATGACCATGTACCTACAACAAGAACCCACCAGAGTAAAATATGAAGTCTACCAGATGACCGAAGGAGGTCTGCTTACTTACAAAAGAAGATTTTATACTCCAGATTGTGACGACTTGAATAGGTTCATACTGGATGAACTACATAAAAGACCCTATTCTGGCCATCTAGGATACCAAAAGATGATCACGGCCACTATGAGACAATTCTATTATCCTGGAATGAAGAAAGACATAGCCGAGTACTTGGCCAAACGCATAGAGTGCCAACAAGTTAAAGTAGAACACCGACACCCAGCAGGATTATTACAACCTCTACCAATCCCAGAATGGAAATGGGAAACCATCTCCATAGATTTCATCACCGGATTACCAACATCGACCAAACAGAACGATGCCATTATGGTAGTGGTGGATAAATTGAGAAAGTTTGCCCATTTCATCCCTATCAAATCCACTTGCAAATAAATCAATATCGCCCATATATTCATGCAAGAGATATTCAGACTGCATGGTATGCCGAAAGAGATCGTGTCTGACAGAGACGTGAAATTTACTTCTAACTTTTGGAAATCACTGATGGCTGGCTTAGAAACCAAATTGTTGTTTAGCACCGCCTATCACCCTCAAACCAACGGACAAATAGAAAGAGTGAACCAAATACTTGAAGACAAGCTAAGAATGCATGTAATGCATCAACCCAAGAAGTGGGAAGACTACCTGCCATTGGTAGAATTCACCTACAACAACGTGACTACCAAACATCCTTAAATATGAGTCCCTTCGTGGTCCTCTATTGTAGGCCATGTAACACTCCAGTTAGCTAGAAGTATTACATAGCGGGATTTCTTTTGGACTGGCATGTTGAAGAAATGGAACAACGGATGACTCGGATAAAACAAAACACGAAATGCTCAGAACCGACGGAAAAGTTATGCCAACCAAAGAGAACTCCAAGAGAGCTCAAAGCGAGAGATCATGTATATCAGAGTTAGAACTAGGAAGAGTTCTCTGAAAATGGGAACTTGTGCAGTTGGCACCTCGGTATTGGACCCTTTGAGGGTTCTAGATAGAGTGGGACACATTAGCCTATAGGCTAACACTTCCTCCAGTAAAAATCACCAATGTTTCATGTCTCATTATTGAAGAAATATGTACATGATGCTAATCATATAATTGAGTGAGTGCAGTGATCTAGGTGGAACGGACGAAGAATTTTTACGGAACCTCAATGCATACTTGGGTGAAGGAAACCACCGCTGCAGGCTGAAC
Organism: Picea sitchensis; assembly: GCA_010110895.2. Lineage (NCBI taxonomy): Eukaryota > Viridiplantae > Streptophyta > Pinopsida > Pinales > Pinaceae > Picea > Picea sitchensis. The sequence goes on from SNQJ01S0272658.1 coordinate 2,412, forward strand.
CATTACCCGCGAGGTCAGGTCGCGTTAGGCATTTTAGCCTAGATGAGGGCTACATGGGAAATGGAGGATTCATGAAAGCGAGCATATCTGATTTTGTTTACTTACGTACATGCATTTCACGTTGATAGATAAGAACATAGAGTAAAATGTTCCTTTAAGGGGGAGATAATTATAACACCCTGTTTCCCCAGGTCCATAAAAAATAACTATCTTGTGAAGCGTGGAAAACTAAAAAATGTGGGATATTGTGATGTGAATGGACCTTGTGGAAAGATTGATGAATGTAAATACTAAGATAAATATATATATGTATTGCAAGACTACTGAGAGGGAAGGTCTTTGAAAAAGAGACCACGATGGTGAAGAAAGGTGGTGGAAGGCACTAGAATGGTGGTAATCTTCCACCAAAGGCAATATCATATTTGGACTTCAAGCCCGAATTAAATGACTCTTCAGGTTGGTAGGTAAAGGGCTCCTCGCATGAGTAATGAGGGATGGGATGAGCGCCCATCCATAGAGTCCTCAAACATGACCGCTGCGAGGAAGATCATGCCACATGCAACCTCGATGAAAAGAGAAAAGACAGGAAGAGTGTGGGATTGGGGGTAGATGTGAGGGAAAGGGAGGAGGAGGGCTACGGAAAATCACAGTGAGTGATATGAAGAAAGGAGGAGGTAACCTTTCATTCTCGATCCTTTGGAAAATAGAGACAGGTCTAACATGATGGTCTCATCTCGGGGGTGGCTAGTGAGCTTATGTTGGGACCGTTGAGCCTCTGGAGTTGGGTGAAATAAGAGCACCCTCTAGAAGCGAATTACAATCCACACCTAGTGTTATGATAAGTGATTTATATCTTGTATCTTGAAGTTTATATCATGATATGTATGCTCATAGTCTGTACAATTATAAATGGTTTTAGTATAAGAATGTCTATGTGGTGTTTGACCAGAAATGAATTGCATGCTTATAATGGAAAGACCACATATGGTTTATGTTTTATAAATCACTATTTATATGCATACCAATCTAATTCAAATTTCAAGTCTGTTCTCGGGAAACCTATACCCCTATCGCCTCAAGTAGCCTACGGATAGATCTCCCCATGAGACACCCTTTTTGGAAAGCTCACCAAGAACCCAAAAAAGGATTTGAAGATTGCAAGTCTTAGTGACCCTGTATGAGGAAGAATGATTCTCTTGAAATCCTTAAATGGCAGCGTAGGGATAAGTAATTATCGATTAACCGGATGAGATCTGTCGGAAGCTGCGGTCTTTCATGATCGTTAGATTGGAGGAATAATCGAGGGCATTAAATGCCTTAACCCTTTCCCTTTATCTTCATGAGTGGCGAAGAAATCGAGACCGTGATCTGAGGTCCATGGGAATTATCTGGTGGATTGTTTTCCATGTCGAGGGAAGCGTGGGAGAGTGTGCAAGGGGGACGGATCTGAACCGTCGGATCTTAGTTAGAAAACCCAATATTCGTTGGATCTGTTAGGGGATATGCATGAGTGTTAAGCCCTCGTGAAAAGAGGCAAAAGTACCAGAAAGAGGAGTTTGTATTGGGATTTTGGACTTCGGGAGTTTAGGAAGTCCTGATGGCGAGAGGTTAGGAAACTTCACAATGAAGGTCCTAAAATAGATCTGATTCATCCATCCGTGGAGGGCATGTGGTGGAGATTGAGAGTCCATCGGTATTTTGGATACCATGGATTCAAATTGATAGAGGTCGTGTCACTAGGGGTTGCAAGTCACCAAATCGTGAAACGATGAGGACCATCCATTTGAGGAGGAACAGTGTGGTTTGCAATCCGGAGTTTGAAGAAGTCCCAAGGAAGCAGTCCATCGAGTTTATTAAATGCGAATTTGGGAGTTCCTTTGACAAGAGGTCGGACTCTCATGTTCATAAATCCTGAAAGAGACAGGATGGAGGTCTTATGAGGAACGATCACCTGGAACAGGGCATAGCCAAGAGGGCTAATGACAAAGGCCATTCACAGGGGAATCAGTGGGAGTCAGTCACAGTGACAAAGTGGGGCTCTCATATTGATAGGTCCCAAAGGGAATAAGACTACGATATTATGAGAAGTGGTCATATGGACCAAGGCACAACCCAGGGGGGCTAATTGTTGATCGAAACATCTTTGGTATTTTAGCATTTTGGGGTTTGCAGAATTGAAAGACTCAACTCACTTATACCGCTGAGGTCATGAAATGTGAAAAGGTGCCTAGTTGTTTGGCATGATCATGGTCAATGATCACACGGAGGTGGGAAAAAGGGAAAATCGACTGTGCTTACTAAGCCGAGTAGGATTGAGAATACGTCCCTCGAGAGAAGGAAAACAAATTATTATGCCGTAGCGGGTATGTGACAATATGACTTCACATAGGATTCGGTGTTGATCAGGGTCTTGAGACCCATCTCCCCTAAATATAGAGAGCCTCATCTCATATTCCATATATAGATCTTCCTAGAGTTCATGAATGAATATGTGGTGGAATACTAGTAACAATTCTCTGAGTGATCTAATAACTCTGACTACTCTGGTTACTCTGGTTGCTTAATGTTGTTGAGACAACAGGGGGATGAATAGTACTTACCTCAACAGTCAACGCAGTTCCTGAAGTCTCTGACTCTTCTCAACGAGGTTCTTCAACTTCCTTTTCCCCTGCCCTAGCGGGTTCTGAATGATCTTCATCCATTAGGTCTGCCTCTTCTCCACTATAGAAACCATCGTCCCCATAGTTATGCTTGAATACAAGTTTAAAAAGATGAACTTCTTTGAACACTCTCCCCCTACGTGTATGTCCAGCTTATGTCCTTATTCTTTATGCAATTCTTTAACATTGGGTACTTAAATCCCAACAATCTATTGTATGTTAAAGATGTTCTTCTAATGCAACATCATCTTGATCCTCAACTTCCGAAAATGTAAAAAATTTCCTCTGGGTCACTTGAAGAAATATCTCTAGGCTTGGCTATGTGATACACTCTGTCAATAGGCTTCGGTGATGTACCCTCAATATTTCTATCAAATAATGGCTGAGTATCTTTCATTGACACAATGTTTTCAAATTTCTTGACCTTCTTGGTCGATAGACTTCTGAAACTATGAGATCTAGATCACGATCTCAAGCGGGTATCACGTAACCTGGCTAACCACTCCTTGTATATCTCACGATGGATTCCTCAAGAAAATATCTTGTATATCGGTAGAATATATTTCTCCAACCAATCCTCTGCACTAAGATTATAGTTCTTGTTTTGGGCTTCAGCGAAGTCCTTCTCTTGATCCTCTATCCATACGAGTATTCATCTTTGATGGGAACCACCTTGACATACCCTCAAAAAGATTCCCTATCCAGGTCTTGAACCATTTGTTGGCACAAGGGGAGAGCCAGGGTTGACTTAGGAGTGCATAACAAGCCCAGCTAAAGGCACTTTTGGCAGCACGTGAGATCACGGTCTTGCAGAAGAAGAAATATATGTAGGGGTTAGGGACAAGGATGTCTCTGACCCGAGAAGGAATGTAAGGTGGGTTGAAAGTGATCAACACACAACAATATAATTACTCTTTATCTTCTAGGGTCTACTGCACAATATATATATATTTCATATATAACATGAGTAATGCAATAACAATATAGCAATAATAAAGAGCGAACACCAATCACACATACAACGCAAGATATGTGTGGTTTCACCCTTTCTCTAGGGCTACGTCCATAGAGCTGTTCTTTATAATATATTAAAATGCGACATCTGAGTTCTTATCTGTGCTCTTAGCTGCTTATATCTCTCTGCTTCTCTCCTCTCTTTCTCTCCCAACTTCTTAGCACCTAAATTGCGGGGTTCATCTTAGCACCGATTGAAGATATTACAATGCGAGGGCTCATTGTCTCTACGCTTCTCTCTCACTCAATATTGCTCACTCAATCACCCACAACAACAAAATAATCATAACATGAACCAATAATAAAAAAAACCAACCCAAATCGCTGTGATCTTTATTTATACATTACAATAGCTCTTGGTCATCACTTAGGTGAAACCTAGGTGTCAAACCCTAGATACCAAAACCTAGGTGTCAAAAACCCCTAGTCCAGCTTGATATTACGTTTTTAGGGCTTCACCAACCCGTCTTTCCTTCCTTCTCATGCCGGTCTCCAAAGAATCTAATGGTATATTATTCCTCTTGCTGAGATTTCCACTATCCTTCTTCCTTTTTGATCTGTCATCCATGATCTCCTCGTCCAACAACTTACTTTCTGGAACTATATCTTTTCTTCTCTTTTTGCTCACTTCGACCTATTATCAGTCACTGTGTCTTCCACAAAGTTCACATTTTACCTTTTCTTCCTTGTTCTTCTCTTACTTTCATAACCAAGGACCCAATTTCACCAAGTCATAAGCATGTTTCTCCATGATGTCATACTTTAATTCAGCATCTCTGAGTGTTTTTTTGAAGAAGGAAATGGGTTTCTCTAGCCTTTCAATATTTTTCTGCAATAAAATAACTACCACTGTATCAAGAATTAAAAATTAAAAAATCCTTGGAATAATCAAGATTAATTAAGAACAAGTGCTTCAATTAGTGCTTTCTTAATTTGGCTGAAGGATTATCACGGATTTCAGTGAGTCCACTTTACTTCATTCCCCTTCTAAGCATGGTTGTGATGTGCTTCACTAACTCAAAAAAATTGGAAACAAATCTTCTCGAGAGAATTAATCTTGCCTAGGAAATGCTAAACTTCTTTCTTGTATCTGGGAAGTGATAGGGTTTGGATAGCTTCCACCCTGCTTGAATGAATTTTGACCCCCTCAGCTGATACTAAGTTCCCCAACAATTTCCCTCTTTCATGGAAAATGAAGACTTATTAGGATTGAGAGAAAGACCAGAACCTTCTTCATTTCAGGAAGACTTTTTTTAGATGACAACAATGATCTTTATCATATCTAGAGAAGAATGTAATGTCATCCAAATAGACCTTACAAATTTATCCTTTTCTCCAATGAAGGTGATGTCCATGGCTCGATGAAATTTTTCCCCTACATTCATAAGCCAAAAATGCATCTTGGCATACATAAACGTTCCCCAAGGAGTGGTGAAGGTTGTATTTTATCTGTCCTCATGCAGACAGATCTAATTGTAGCCAAAAAATCCATCAATCCTGGAAATCCTAGATTCCCCACATCCTCTTTGCAATATGTGTTCCATCTTTGGTAAAGGGTAATTGTCTTTCTTAGAATACGGTAAAGGTTTCTGAAATCAATGTAGAGTCTGATTTCTCCACTCTAATCTCTCACTAGGACCAGGTCTTCCACCCACTTTCGAGAATACCTCAAAGGCACAATAATATGATCATCCAAAAGCTTCTTCACCTCTCTCCATGATAGCCTTGGGATTTATCTGTCCTCAACTTACGCGCCTAAATGGTTTGGCCTCTTTCTTTTAGTGGAATCTTATGTTCAATAATGTTGGTCATATGTTCTAAGGTATTCCTTAGGTTCAATCAAATACATCATCTAATTCCTTTAATAAATCAACATACTCAACCCTCTGCTCCCTTAACAAACCGTTCAACAACTTGAAAAATTTTGGATCCTCCTCCATACCAATATTTCACTTTCGTTGCATCCTTATCTTCATCTTAAACCCTACCCTTCTTGACATCATTTCTATCAAATAGTCCTTCCAAAGTAACTAGCCCTTTTGGGATGTGATTTCTAGGAAAATGAACAATATGATGATCAACAATTTTGTTAAGAAAAACATCGGCATGAGTTTATTTTAGAATCGGGATCTTGATCAATGTGCAATGAAAAAAAACTAATATTGAGTTTCAGAGTACCTATGATTTCAAAGAAACAACCAAAGAATCGACCACTATGTTCTCCTCTCTTGGAATGAAATAAATGTTAAAATATAGGAAGAAACTATCAATAAGATACCATACCTCATTCATGTAAGTTATCATTCTGGGATGCTTTGCTTGATATAAATTTCCGACCTGATGTACAATCAACTCTGCATATCCAAAAAATGATAATTCCTCCATCTTCATATCTTTAGCAGCCCCCAAACCCAAAACAAGAAACTCATACTCTGCTACATTATTTGTAGCTTCAAATTCTAATTTGTAGGATTGAGATATAGTTTCCTAAGAAGGGGAAATGAGGACCACTCCAACTCCCAACACCTTCTCACAGAAGAAGCTCCATCAAAGAAAATTTTCAAATAAAATCTAATCAGGAGGTGTTATTAGTCCTAATATGCACTTGAAAATGTGATCTCATCCAGCCTCACTTAACTTGTGTCCTTGGAGGCACAATGCCCTAGGTTCAAAGCCCACACTACCACTTTGGCTTGAACCTCTTCCATCTAAGCTAACTCCTAGAGAAGCCAGGGGGTGAATCCTGGATTTCTAGTTAAGTTTAAAGTTAAGTTCTAGGAGTTGATTTTAATTATTTACAAGGTTTGGGGTTTTAATCCTAAGATGCCACAGTAGCAATGCAAGATGAAAGGGTTAGTATGTTAAGCAAGACCTTTCACTAGGGAAACTAAGACTAGTGCAGCTTGGGAAGGGTCAACTAAAGGATTAAAGGATGATTCATTACAAATATGATTACAAGATATACAAAGAATAATTGAATCAATATTAAATACAAGATTTACAAGTAAGATTGTTAGGGTACAAAAAGCAAGCTAACCACTTTTAGGTATTTGTGTGGGGATATAAGGAGATCAAAGCATAATCACATTTATGATATTACATCAACACATCATTATCATCAACATCAACTCTCCCGATTAGTGATCCCAAGGTAACTGACCTAGACATGATTCATTGAAACTTGGTCCAAGGGTGTAGGAGGTGCTATTCCATTTCTTTTGAGCACAAATACCCCTATCAAAAGTCCAAGGACCTAGTTTTTACAATTTTTTCTGAAAAATAATTAATTAATTAATTAATTAAACCTCCAAACTTAGGGAAATTTAATTAAAAATTAATTAATTAAAAAAAAACTATACTAGACTCAATAGAATTCCACTAAAATTTATAATATGTCTTGCATGGTCATTTACAATGATTCCATACAATAGTTACCAAAAGATAATCCCACTGGAATGTCATTCACCACTTTGGAGGAATTATTACAAGTGTGAGGGAAAAACTCAAGGGAAATTAATAAGGCTGAAAAGCCCAATTGATAACCTGAGGAAAAAAAACGCTCGGTGAAAGGAACTCTTCGAGTGAATTGATCCCAAGGTAAATGACCTAGACATGACTCATGCTAACCTATTACATTATTGACCCACGCAGGGGTGCGGAAATTCCAGTTACAAAAAGAAGTGTTAGGGCCAAACAATGCCCTGTAGAACCAAAGTCTTCGACAAATTTGCATCTGATGATGCATCTCTTCATGGCACATGGAGTTGACCACTTATTTTGGAGAGGCAGTCAACATCTAGCTCCACATGGGGACGTCTATTTGATCTTCTCACTCGAGACAAAGAGCATACGAGAATCCAACACCTACAACAGAGTGCTCACCAATAACCAACATAAGAATACATATATACATAATGAAATAAACGAATGTTATATACAACATTTACAAAGTGAAATAACTAAAGTAAAACATCATTAGTTTACAACAAATGAAATATATGGTACCGAACAAAAAAAAAAAAAAATCTAGTACATATTGACATAATAAATTGGAATAATACAAAATTAAAATACAAATAAGGGTTAGAGATACATTACAACCACCTATGCAATGGATGAAATGATGCCACAAGTGTCTGAAACATCTTTTTCCAGGATGACTCACAGAATACCCCTTCCCAAGTTTTATCAACTTGGAACTTTTTGTGCAGAAGAACCAGTCAGACTTCATGCTCTTTCCTTCCTTCAACCAAACACTGGAATACGACAAGCCGTGTAAACTATGGATACGTTGTTTCTCATGATTGTCAAGGTGGGAGGCAAACCAATACTCATAATGATATGACATTGTTAAAATGAAGTTGCCTTCCATTTCCACATAATTCTGCATTAACTCATCTTCTGGTTGAGAGGTTGAAAAAGAACATATCACAGAAATCATCATATTGTTTTCTTCAAGATTTTCAAAGTTACCCTTCAAAAAGATTGGTTCCTCGGGAGGAGGGTGGGGACTTGAATCATCTAGATATTAAACATTTTCAAACTCGAATTCCTTTATTTCCTCAAGATGAATGATTAGCTCATCCATGGATTCATCCAGAATTTCCCAATGAACTTCCTTATCTTTTTCACTATCAAGATCAAGTTCAAGGGGGTCTAGATATTCAACATAAGTTTCATCTTCTGCAAGGAGAGCCTCCATGATATCTAGTTGTAAGTTCATGGCTTCAAACTATTTGTTATGGGTAATTTGTATGGCCTCACACTGTTTTGCATGGGCAATCTGCATGTTCATAATTATTTCTTTAAGCTCCTTAATGGTATCTGGTGGAGTATCTTCCTCCATGTCTGAACTGATTGTGTCCATATATTGAAGGTTCTTTCCCTTCCATATTTCCATAAAATCATCAACCAATTCATGTGGAAACGTGCTAGCTTCATCCAAAAACCTTTTCAAGTTCAAGGATGCAGAGAACAAGTCGTGAGTTCCTTCTCGAAGAATACTTTGTCAAATTATTTTAAAGTGGAGTCGCCATATGACCCATCTTATCTCAAACAAACAAGAGCATAAAACAAAGAAAAAATAAGAAGGAAAACATAAGTTAATTTATTATGTTTGGAACAAGCATGAGAAATCAATGAGTTCTTCTTCTCCAAGAATTTCAAGTAGCCCATAAGGATTTCTCCTTGCAGTATACTTGAAAGATTTGTTCAATGGAGTCACCACTTGTAAAGGAAGAAAACAAAAACAACAAATGCAAGTTCAAAGAATTTTTAGTTCTTAAAAAAAAAAGTCGTTTTGACCAAGGATAAATGACTTATCCCCGACAATGGCGCCAAAGATGTTGTTGTCCTAATACACACTTGAAAATAAAAGCTAATTCCGACTCACTTAATGTTTCCTTGGAGGCACAATGCCTAGGCTCACAACCCACATTGTCACTTTGACTGGAACCTATTCCATCTAGGCTCACTCCTAGGGAAGCCAAAGGGGGTAGTCCCTAGTTTCTAGTTAAGTTCTAGG
>SNQJ01S0272659.1:0-11609 GCA_010110895.2 Picea sitchensis
AAATGTGAATTAGGCTGGTGAGCCGATGGGTTGGGGCAAAGAGCCCATATTGATTTAATGTGGTCAGGGGCTGATTTTCATATTATATTGAAATAATTAATAAACGTAATAATAATTCTATGCGATACAAACGAGATGAAGAACGATGGGGGGTTATGATTCCACAAGAGAGAGGGGTGCAACCCACATTCCTGAAATTATTATCTTTGTGTATAACCTTCTATTTTTTGATTGAGTGTATGAGAGGCCAATAATTAAACTCTTGTAAGAGGGTGGGTGTGAGTGGTCACATCCCATAGTTATTGGAGAGAATGGGCTGAGGTACAATCATCCTTGAGAAGATTGTGAGTCAAGCAAGAAGGGAAGAAGATGAAATTTGTATGCAAAATAGGGACAGTTTTTACATACAGATTTTGGGGTAGCAAAGAAGGGAAGAGGACTAGCAAGAGGACCGACCATGGTTTACTAGAGGGTAGTGATTATTTGGATGTGTTTTTATTCTCAGAAAGAGGCATGTGTGCCTGTAAATCAGCCTATGATCCTGTGGTGCAATTTTCTATGGAGAAAATGTCTCAAAACCTTGTGAAGGCTACTGTGAGAAAATATGAAACAACTGAGAGTTCCTAGAGTTCCCAGCTAAGTGATTCCTGGTCAACCGAATGCACTAGTGGCCCTGATAAAAAATTTGTACATCCCAAGGGACCGTGAGCAATGAAGGGTGTACATTCCTTGGGTAGTGCAGGTTGTGGGGAAAAGAGAGAGATGGAGGTTTGGAACTGCTGTGAGATTAGAACCTGGGTTTGGGGCTACTCTGTGTGGAGAGTGGATAGCTAGTGGGTTGGATCTCCTTATGGACAGAAAGAGGCATTTGTGCCTGTAAATCAGCCTATGATCCTGTGGTGCAATTTTCTATGGAGAAACGTTCTCAGTAAAAACCTTGTGAAGGCTACCGTGAGAAAAATATGAAACAACTGAGAGTTCCTAGAGTTCCCAACAGAATGATTTCTGTCCAACTGAATGCACTAGTGGCCATGATAAACAATTCTGTGGCTATCCTAAGGGACCGTGGAGCAAATGAAGGGTAAAGCACCCCTTGGTAGTGCAAAGGGAAAAAGAGAGAGATGGGTGCCTGGAACCGGCCGAGATTAGAACCCTCGGGTTTGGGGCTACTCTGGGTGAGAGTGGATAGCTAGTGGGTTGGATCTCCTTATGGAATCATAAGCCTCACTGTGGGCTTGCCGATTAGAGAAAATGATCAAAGAATGGTTATGGCTAGGAGGTTCATCCTCCATTTCCATCCAATTGATTAATCATTAATAAAGAAGTGTTTCTGTTATTTTCTTATGTTAAATTCTGATGTGTAAATAGTTTATTTGAATGTTGTGTGTTTTTTGTCTTCTTGAGAAATTGTAATTCATGTTTTAATATATGCCATTAGATGCATTTAGAACTATAATATCAATCAATTGGTTAAAATTTGTGTGCGGGATCTATGTCTGTAAGTCATAGAATTTGATTAATATATATTAATAATTTAATGAGTTTCTACATGTAATGTTTCTTAGATGTATGCTGGGTATGTTACAAAATGATAACTTTTAGCATTTTAAATAACTCAATTGATTAATTAATTAATATCTAAATCACTCACTTTTAATTATAAATGTAATTAAAGTAAACTAAAGTATAGAAGGATTTGGATGATTTCCACATGCAAGGCACAAGCGTATGTGGAAAACACCACCGATGCTACCAAGCATCAAACTCCCACTAACAAGGAAGTTACTTTCCTCATTCCTAGAGGTGGCTCTGCCTCGGGCTACCTTTATCCACTACCATTGTTTCTCTCTAATCTACTTGATTAATTTATTCCTTTGAAACAAAATTTATCCCTACCATCTCTCTTGGAATTATCTGAAAAGACTTCCCTATGATCATACTCCTATAATGTTCCTCGCTTCTCGAGCATCCCGCATGGGCCATCTCTGCACTCATGAATCCTTCTTTTTGAAAGACTTGAAGGTTTCTCCTTCCCACTGAACTCTAAGGCTCACTTCCTTCCCAGCTGCTCAACCTTCGCATCTACCTACCCTTGTTCTATGCCACTCCCATCGTCATTTCCATCACTCACATAGGGTCGAATCTCTATAGCCTATACACAAGTTATCTCTCTAAATCTAAGAAAAAATGTTGTGTCTGAGTTAGATCCGTTGGGCTTGAACAATGCCTATCCATCCTAGAAAACTACATCAAATATATTATTTTCAATCGCTGATATTGAGAGCACACTCCTCTACTCATTTTGGCATCCATAACACATCCATCACTCTCAACATACCTCCTAACTCCATCCAGAATGGCACTGTCTGCATCCCTTTACTGCATGGTTAGTACCCATACCAAGTTCCACATGCACATCTAAGCTAGACTTTGTGAATCTCTTGAACAACTCATGTTCTCATGTCAAATGACATGTGGCTCCACTATATAATATTCATGCACCAACTGATATAGTGCCCAAGGAAGTCTAGGAAACAGGTAAGAACTTTTTTTGTTCAAAATTCTTGCAAAACTCATCCGTTTGATTCTTTTCTGACCCAGCTACCTCTGGTCGGGTTTTGTTCCCACCCTTCTTTGTATTCATATATTTCCATGCATAATCTCTAAACTTGTGACATGCAAAGAACTTGAATTTGCCCATGTCCTTATTCTTTCCATCTTGAGAGGCAAACTCTCCAAAGGAAATCTTCTTTGAACTTTCCTTTCTTTTTCTAGTTGGAAAGAGAAAGGTTCCCATCATCATTCTTGTGCCAACCTTCATTCATATCTTCATCTCAAATCTCTTTCTAAATGAATCCATCCCATAACCTTAACCAATTAGGGAAGGTCTCTCATGCCACAATTTATTTGAAGAATGGTAACCACTTTCTGAATCCTTTGAGTGTCGTCCTCACCAAATCTGAATCAACCACGGTCTCCCCAACTACAACCAATCTTATCTCAACCTCGTTGGATCCAGAGATAAAGCTACCATATATCTAATCCTCTGCCATCTTTGTGTCTCTAAGCTTCTCTCTCAACACCTTTTTGTGATTCTCATTCTTTCTTTGAAATAAACCCTTGAGAGCCTCCCACATGTACCTGGAAGTATTCTTTTATGATACATGAGGGACTACCATCCTTCACTCCATCTAAAAATGATGTGCATGGATTTTACATCCTTTTGATTATGGATGACTAATTATGTTGCATCTATTGGAGGAGTTATTTGATAATTATAAAATTCCTATATTCCTTTCTCCATCAACACCGACATGATTCTCTCTTTCCAAGGAATGTAGTTGAAAACCCCATCCAACCTATCATCAAATTGCAATCCAGTTGCCATCTCCAAGTTCTGATCTGATAACCCTCTATTAAAACTATCCATGTATTGTCTTGTAATGAATTTCAGATGTCTGCCACCATTGCAACTCCACGTGATAAACCGCGACCTTCTCTTGTTGAAACCCGCGGCTGTATGCACTGCGTTTAATGCAACTTGGTATGTCTATGCACTTGTCTCAAAAGAGTCCCGCTTATGTATGTGTTTGTTCCTTTTGTAACCCATGTAAAATTTCATAAACCTTCAAAACCCTAGTTCTTCCTAAGTACTATTGTTTCCCTAAAATATGTCCTTCGATTTCCACCTACTGGTTATAGATATAACAATATCTCCTTGCAAATATGATATATCTTCTATCAAATACTATGGATCCGAGATCCTGATTCCTCGTGAGAATGAGATTCTGATACCATGTTGATTTTACTCCTTTACCTAGCACCCAACAATTAATTCCAAAAATCACTTTATTGAATTAAAGCACAACCGAGCAATCAAATAAACATGTAACATAAGCATAAATAAAAGAAACCAAAAATCTCACACATAAACACAAATATTTTCGTGAAACTCGAAAACCCATAGGGAAAACTAGTACTTAGACGCTTTTATTATAGTTGCAACCAAGGCTCACGTAATAGGATAATGGCCCACTAAGAGAAATACGACTACAAACAAACCTAGCAAAGTATACTTTGTTGTACGACCCAGATCTGCACACTTTTCAAGGTGTATGAACCTTTACTTAAGAACCCCCATGTATATGTGTCTGTCTCCACTGGAACCCACATACACATAAGAAAATATTGTATAGAAACTTCCATACAATGCAACTCTTTCTTGTGGCTTTGCTCGGCTAAAACCCACCTAACTCTCGTTTCTCTTCTCCTTGACTTGTATAATCTCTATATGGAATTCCTTCTCTACCTATCCAAGATATTGAATCATATTCCTTCATTATCCAACCCTCTCTACATCAACATTTGGATGAAATATCTTCACCCAATTAGTGATATCTCCTCACTCTTCAATGACTCCACACTAGCAAAAGTCCTTCTTTTCTATCTTTGTGTAAAAATTCCCACCTTGGTCTCTCACAAAAATAGTCTTCCCTATCTACCTCCTAGCCTTTTATAATCTTGAGTTATCACTTAACCTAATCTCCAAATCGATTGATGACTGAGATTACTTATCACCTCACTTGAGATCAATGGCTAAGATTAAATGCTAACTTTTAGTATTTTCTTAAATAACTCAATTAATTCAATTTATTAATTAAATCACTTTTACTTTTAATTAAAGTAAACTAAAAGGATATAAGGATTTATGAGCTTCCACATGCAAGACACAAGAGCATGTGGAAGTACATGTTTACGCTACCATGCATCAACAATTGAGATATTCCTAACCAATATGTGCTAGAGCCTTGGAGGGGATGGAGATTGTTTAAGGGAATATGGTGCAAATAAGGAGATCTCATCTCTTGGGTTCTGCATATTGATGGGAAAGAGAGTCAGGCCATTGTAATTGTTGTTGGTGTCATGTCATTGTAAAATTACTGATTATTGGGTGGTGGTGTGGACTGTATCCAACTATAGGAGTTGTTTCCTCCTTGTGGACTCATAACCCAACTGAGGGTGGCCTGATATTGAGATAATTAGAGTAGTAGAGCCTACATTTGGAAGGAATGTCCCTGTGATGCCTCTGCTAGTGACTTTGTTTCATAAGATAGGTGTTCTGGTCACTGACGTTATTTACTATTTTAATGTTGTGTGTAACTACCACATCTTATTCCATATTTTGGTGTTTAGATGATGTTGTGTATGCTTTAATAGTTTGCATACACAAATTTTAAATTAATACTATATGAATGAGTCTGTTTATCATGTTTCATGTATCTTTAAATGGTATTAGAGCATTCCAATTTGTTTTATTAATGGGTATTTCCAAGTACCCTATATCCTCAATGTGACATTGAGGGTGTTGGGTATGTCACATGATTTTTGTATAGTTGGAAATATTATGATGTAGAACAATGTCGAGGGGATGTGAGCTAAGCTTCACAAATTTTTGACCCCAAATATGTCATTTGATGTCTCACAATAGCTTTGAAAGCTTCCTGACCCCAAATCAAATTCATACCTCCCCCTAAAATGGACCTTGCAAGCCAATTCTTCCAATTCTTCCTCCCATAAAGTACCTAGATAGATGAAAAAGTTATATAATTGTCCATTCTAGATCAATAAAGCTATGGGATGTTTATTGTAATTTCATTTTTTATGTATATATGAAGTTTCCAATTGTCCATATATTGTGTACTTGCCGATTTGATTTTTAGCTTATGTTATTTTCTTGATTGGGTAATTTCCAGCTCTTGTTGTTCATGCCGATTTGACATAACATATAGTTGAAATCATTAAGTGATTTAACACATATCTAGTAGATAAATAAAAATATTTGTTGTCATTATAATCTACTGTAATAAGACATTTCGCCTCTGTTATATGCCTTGAAAAGTGTGTCCTTAGGTTTGTAGCATAATGGTCTTGAAATACATAATATGGTGTATATTATCTTGGGATTCCAAGTTAAATTGGGTTGAAGGGAAGAGAAATATTATTTAATTTTAATCTTTTAGATCAGCCTTAAAGTTGAAAGTTCACATGGAATAAATCTAAGAAACCTCAAGGTTGAGGTGAAAAATTGAAATCTGCATTAATAGCCTAATTCTTAACATTTCTACAATTGAATCTTTAGTCTAGGCCACCCCCTTGACGACTATCAAGTTAAATATTGGTGAGTCCATAGTGGTATATGGATTTGTAGTCTCCTCTAACTTGGACAAAAATTAAAGGTATCTCTTGTATTTTAGATTTTAGATAATGTTTTTCCATCTCTTCTTTGTATAATTCATTTATTTTCATTTTCATTTTCATCTCGTGGTTGTATTATTTTGCAGAGTGATTATTGACTATGGATTTATTATTTAGGAAGAATATGGTCCAAACATTCCTTTATTTTATTATTATTATTTATTATATTTTGGTCCCATTGACCTATTCCAGTCATTTGTGGACATCAATATGTTTTCGTTCTTTCCTCTATTGGTTGTTGATGGGTCTCCATGGTTGGTCATATAAACCATTAATCCAATCACTATTAGCCTCTCTAAGGATGAATTAAGTGGTGGATACACCTTAACAAACTCCCACATGGAAATCACTTCCATATATTCTCTTACAATATCTTTAACTCAATTTGTAGATCCCCACGGAGTCCTTGCACCATATGAACTAATCACAACTCACAAATTATGCAAGTGATGTTGAGAAAATGTTGTCATTGATGATGTGATGATGATGTGGCAGAATATAAGGGATGTAACAATGATGATGATGATGTATACCGAAAAAGGGAGATTGTTTGAGTATTGAAGCCATGAATCCAAGTAAAGAAGCCATGTGATTGTTTGAGTATTGAATCCATGAATCCAAGTGAAGAAGCCTTGAAGCCATGAAGCCAAGCAAAGAAGCCTTGAAGCCATGAAGCCAAGAGAAGAATTCTTGAAGACATGTTGATGAAGCTTTGAGAAGCCAACATGTAGTAGTCAATCCATGAGGACAAGTCAATGTGAAAGCAAATTGAAGAAGCCTCTGAAGAAGTAATTATGTGTCCACTTGAATAATATTTGAAGTACCTTGAAGGATCCTTGACATAAGTGTATAACTCCAAAGTGGTCCCCCTTATGATGAATGAAGCTTTTAAGCATGTATTCCCCACGGAGATTAAATGTTGTTTTTTCCACATTACCAATTTGATTTGTACACAAATGGAACCTTGAAGAAGCCCTAAAAACAAGTGAAGAAGCCCCTAAAGTCAAGTGAAGAAGCCTACATCTGTCTAAGATAAATATTGCAAGATGGAGATTGTTGAAAGTATTATTTGTGGTCAATTTGATACCCTATCTTTGGAGGGAATTTTTACCCTATTTAGCTAACTAAAATGAAAGAACAAGTTACATGGTTGGAAATATCTTATTCTGATAACCTTCCAACGGTATATGGAACTCCCTCTACCTCCTTATGAATGAGGAGATATGCATTTTTTGTTGTTCGGACAACCCAACCAAAAATTGAGGTCGGATCAACTAGTTTTCCTGGGGAAATAACTACTATAAATACATGGTATAATTTCACATTTTTAGAGTAACCAACGAAGAGATCAAGTCTAAGGTGTTCTCAAGCTGTTGGGGTGTCTTTCTAGTGTGAAAGAGAAGTCTAAGGAATTATTCTAAGGTCTTTCTTATTCTCAAGGTATAATATAAGGTCATGATGTTGTCGTAAGGTTGTGAGGTTGTCGTACGCACGATCGTGAGCTTTTGATGTTGTTGTATGCTTTTCTACGAAGCTGTGATGTTTCCATGAGGTTGTGATGCTACCAAATGCCTCTACTATGAAGTTTTGATGTTGTCGTGAGGTTGTAATTCTGTCGTATGCTCTGCTATGAATTGTAGATGTTGTCGGATGTTTCAAGGAGTGGGTGTTTCTCGCTAGTGGATGCTGTCAGTGAATGGATGTTACTGCTAGTGGATGTTGCTCTTAGTTATTGCATTCTGGTAATGAATCTATGAGGCTTTCTAGGGGTTGAATTATTTTTTATGGAATGAAGCATGTAGGTGAAGTCATAAGTACTTTTTTGTATGAATATATTAGATTGGTGCTTATATAGGTTTTATTGAGTTGGTGCTCAATTGTGAAGATTGGTGTCTTCATTCAATGGGTTGGTGCCTTTGTTTTAGGGAGTGGGTGATTCCTTTCAATTAGATCTAGTAAATCCATGGGGTTGGTTCCTCCTTCCGCTAGTGCCGTAAATCAAGGGGAGTTGGAGTTTCCTTCAGTTTGTAGCCTGAGAAATCGTGGGTGGTTCCTCCTTTCATTTGGTTCCATAGAATATTGGAAGTTGGTGATTCCTATGAATGTAATATTAACATGATATAAGAAAAGTGAAATAAATCGAATCAAGTAAGTATTCTCGTGGTGATAAATTAAATCATTGTGACATTATATGTGTCTATGCAAATAAAATCAATTTTGACAAAGATAAAGATGAAAAAAAGACATTCCTCGGAAGAAGAAGAAGAGAATGTGATGGAAGTAGTCGAAGTAGACCCTTGAAGGAACCGATTACTAATGCCTAGATGATTTGAGGGAATGAAATATAATTTGGGACCTAACTCCTCAATGTAGGTAGAATAATATATTCCATGCAATAAAGGTCAATACTAATAAGGCCTCTCAGCAATAAGGAAGAATAAGGTCCAATGTAAGAAGACCCAAGAGAAGCTTCCACTTCTAGAAGGATCTTCCCTTAGATGGTTCTTTGATAGACATATTTAGTATAAATAGAGCTCTAGGGTAAGGAGAAACCTAGTTTTGATATTATTGTAATAGAGCTCATCTGAGGTTGCCCCTCAAAGAGGCAAGTGAACATTGCCTCATCAACCAAAAGTGCTCTTTCTGGTGTTATTTTGGTACCATTTTGGTATTATTGTGGTGTTGTTATGGTTATATTGTTGTTCATATACCATTTCTAGCTATTTCATTTATGTTCCAGATAATTTGTTTGATATCCGAATATTGTTAAAAAATTGTGGGTAAATTTTCTTCGTGGTAGAGACGCATTCGCTTATTTTAAGTTGGCCGTAGATATGTCATTACAAGCATAAACCCGTATCGGGATTCATACATGAAGGAAATACAAGTGGTACTTAAGCACACATATGTTGGCCACCCTTTGTAACCCATGTTGGTACTCACTGAGTGGTAGCGATCGTACAACACCGTATACGCATCACCTAGACTTCCCCGAAGCCTCCATAGTTAAACCGATTGGGACGCCTCGACCGCTATAGTCACCGAACAACACTTGTGAATATACTCTCTAGTACCTCGGTGACTGGGTAGTACGACTAAGGGTTTCGCTCCAGCCTTAGTTGGTGCCCGAGATATTGGGCCAAGTACCATCGCTGGACCCCGCATGTATATATGAGAGCTATAGCATAGGGAAATCCTTGTCTATAGAACCCTGGAAGCCTAACCCTTGTGGACATAAACAAAACATAAATAAACAAGATCTATTGCCAAGTATAACCTATTGGCACCATTATTTGAGACCTATTCCATTGATTTCTTTTGTACTTATCATAGTCATACCTATCATTTTTCAACGTTTTGCGACCACCCTTCCAACACCCTTATTTTGGATTTACCCCATTGAATTCCAATTCCATTGCCTTTGATCATTGTGATACACTTCACCATAACCCATTTTCTCGCGGTGGTCCCACCGCCTTTCCTGCCCCTTTTCGGGTTCCCTTGTCATCATGGCCCATACCCGTAGCCAATACTTGGAAGCCCTCTTCACTACCTTGCACTCTAATTTCACAGAAACCCAACAAGAAGTGCAACAACTGAGTGCCAATATTTCCACCATCAATCAAAAGATGCATTCCTCCATCGCCGCCTCAATCGTGGAACTCAAAGATGAGCTCAAACAAGACGTAACTACCCAACTTGAATCTGTCATTACGATGATCTGTGCCAAGATGCATATCCCTACAACTCTTCCTGTATCTGAACCACCTTTTCATACCGAAGGTGAAACTTCCTCTCATTCCCATAATTTTCAGCCCCATCACTTTCAGCGTGACCTACGCCTTCCGCGTGTGGATGTGACCAAATTTGATGGATCGGATCCCACTGGCTGGGTAACTCAAATGGAACATTATTTCTCTTTGTATAGCATTACAGATGAGTTGGCCAAACTCTGGTATGGTGTTCTCCATATAGATCAAGAACGTTGGCAATGGTGGCAATGGAGAAAAAATGCCTGCCAAGGGTATGTGGCTTAAACACACTTTGTGGCAAAGATTTATGAATGCTTTGACACTGACACCAACCATTTAGGTTGTTTGACAAAGTTGAAACAATCTGGCACCATGGAAGACTTTATAGTTGCTTTTGAGAGACTGCCTTTTCATACAGAGGGCATGTATGATGCTTTTTTTCGAGAATGTTTTATCAGTGGCCTCAAGGATGATATTCATGCTCATGTCCTCATGGATTGGCCTCAAAGTTGGGTGGACACTACTAAAATATCTAAGGAAGCGCAACATGTTTTCTCTTCTGAAAACATAAAACCCTCCTTTATTCCTCTCACTAAGACAGTAACTCCCACTCCTCCTTCCACCCCACTAAAGATCCAGAAATTGACCAAGGCCAAAATGGATGAATGCTAACTCAAAGGCCTTTGTTATAATTGTGATGAAAAATATTTTTTGGGACACAAGTGTAAGGAACAAAATATTTTTATGGCCATCTCAGAGGATGTTTCAAAAGAGGATGTTGAGGCTCCCCTTGTGTCTATGTCACCTGAACCCAATGACATAACCCCTCCCTCAGACCCTCCCGAAGTAGAATTAGTCGTTTCAATAAATGATCACACTGGCTTCTCCGTTCCCCAAACCCTCAAGCTTATTGGTTACATCAAGCATAGGAAGGTCATCAATCTTATTGATAGTGGAAGCACCCATAATTTTATTCATCGCTGCATTTCCCAAGAAACCAATTTCTATATATGTGCAGTCAATAATTTCCAAATCATGATTTCCAATGGTGGGTCCATGAAATGTGGAGGGTGTTGTGAAAATGTGCATCTCCAAATTGGTGACTACCACTTGAAATATCATATGTTTTCTATCGACATGGGCGGTTGTGACATTGTGTTGGGTGTCGAATGGCTAAGGACTTTGGGTCCCATTCTCATGGATTTTAAGGAATTAACCATGCAATTCGACTAGGAGGGCCAACAACATAAGTTCCAAGGCATCACTGTCGGTTCCCCAGAGATCATTAGTTCCCATTGCATGGAAAAGATTCTCAAAAAAGGTCATTCTAGAATTATTTCCCAACTCCATGCCATACAAGCATCTGAGACACCCTATGTGCCACAAGACCTCCAAGCCATCCTCTCTAAAAATCAAGTGATTCTTTCCACTCCCCAGGGACTCCCTCCTTCCCATGGTTTTCATGATCATTCCATTCCCCTTGTCCCAGTCAACCTTCCTCCCAATATTCATCCCTATCATCACCCCTTTTCCCAAAAAAATGAAATTGAGAAAATGGTTCAAGAACTGCTCAACGCAGGTGTTATCCACCCTAATATGAGC